>CAKNXH010057351.1:85891-110120 GCA_932178445.1 Andricus quercusramuli
ATGCAGTGTTTTTGCTGCTCTAGGACCTAATTTATTAAAGTTATTTCAGTTTTGAATCGTTTTTTATCGATTTCAAAATAAAAATGAATTTTCAAATTCCAGAACAAAGTTTTTTGTTTAACTAATTAATATACATATTCCGCAACACAATGCAAAAGGTTTCATCAAAATCTGTCGAAAGTTCATGGGTTGACATGTATAAATCTGACTTGACTCCTCTAGAAAACGATTTCACGAAGCGTTACTCGCCTTCTTCGCCTCGCTCCTTCGGCTTGTTCCTGCCGCGTTTCTGGCCGGGGAGCAAAGCCAGATACAAGGGTCTGGCTGTTATTCGCGGCCAGATACACGGCTCGAGCAAGCCAAGCGAGCAAGGCGAGAAAGGCCAAGTCCCTGTTCTCCATAGCAATTCGCTTGCGTTGAAGAGTACAGCGGTAGACCCTTCAGTTTCTCCTAGCTCGTAAAATTTAAAGCTACGCTTTAAATTTCACACATTTCAAATCGAAATGTATTACATTTTCAACGAAGTTTCTAACTTTCAATTATTTAGCATCAAAGCAAAACAAGATTCAATAGAGTTTACTTGCTAACTTGCATATTTCACGATTGTCCTGCTTTCGGCTAATAGTAATAAACAAGATTATTTATTTCCGAAAAAAATGAATTTCTTTTGTTGAAATATCAACAACTACATTTTTCGTTTATAATTAATTAATTTTTGAATAAAAATTTAATTACTGATTTGAAAGTGAACTCTTCTGTTAAAAGTTATATTTTTCAAGATTCATCATATTAATTAAAAAATTATCTCTGTAGTTGAAAAGTGAGTAGGTTGAGAAATTACAATTTTTACTTTAAAATTCAACTATTCCAGTCAATGTTTCATTATTTTAGTTGAAAATTTATAAGCTTGGTTGAATATTGATTTTTTTAACTACAAATTGAAACTAAATAATAGAATTTTTATGTTTAAAAGTCATATTTTTTGTTAAAAATTTAACTATTTATTACAAACTATTCATTTAGGTCAAAATTGAAATATTTATTTGAAAATTCATGAATGTTGTTGAAAAATCATCTTTTTGTATTGAAATTAATCTTCTTATTTGCAAATTCATCTTTTTGGTTTCAAATTCAACTATTCCAATTGAAGATTCATCATTCTATTTGAAAATTCATCACTAAGCTTGAAAATTAATTTTTCCAATTAAAAATTCAAGTATTCCATTATTGGCTGAAAATTGATAGTTTTTAGTTAAAGATTCAACTACAAGGATGAAAATTGTTTGTTGTTGAAAAATCCTCACTATTAGTATTAATTATTTTGTCTGGAAATTATTTTTTTTTTTGAAAATTCAACTTTTCGGTTAAAAAATAAAGTATTCCAGTGAAATATTTACAATTTCAGTTTAAAATTAGTCTTTTTGGTTAAAAATACAAGGACTTGGTTTAGAGTTAAACGCTTTTGTTGAAAATGCATATATTTGACTTAAAATTTATCTATTGAGGTTCACAATTCATCTATGCGAGTAAAAGGCTCATCATTTTATTTGGAAATTCATCATTCTGGCTGAATATTTTTATATTTTTTTTGTGGAAAATTTGTGTGTGTGTGAAAAATTAATTGTTTTTTTAACTGAACATTAATCTATTTGGTTGAAATTTTGTCATTTTTAGTTTAAAATTCATTTCATTTCTTTAAAATAAATGTATTTTTTTTGTAGAAAATTATTCATTATATTTCAAAATTAATATTCTTCTTTGAAACATTATATTGCTGATAACAAATTTATCTATTGCAGTCAAACATTCATCATTTGAGTTCAAATGTAATTATTACATTTTTGGTTGAAAACTTATCTTTTTTAGTTCCAAATTCAACTATTTCGTTGAGAATTTATGCATTTCGTTTAAAATTCATCTTTTCTTGGTAGAAATGTAATATTTTTTGTTCAAATTTCAACTCTTTGGAATTTAAAACGGTTTAAATTTAATTTAATACAAGACCCACATTGATTTAACCCAAATATGCACTGAGTTTTAAGTAGAAGAAGTAGACACCATATTACACATTGTTGCTATTTTTACAGAAAATGGAAATCATTTTTCATATTTTGAAGATTATTATATGCGATTCTTTCGTTTATTGCATTATGTTTAAATAGTTTTATCTATAGATAAAAAAACAGTCACGACTTTGCAATTGTTTTTGTCTTGTAAAACTTGTTAACGTTATGAGGTTATTAATATTTTCGTTTTTATTATTACTATATCATGTTTACTGCTCAGATTGAAGTAACATTTTTTTAATCGTATCTAATCCGACTTTAGTAGTTTATTATTGTACTGCAATTAAATTCTCTTCATTGTAAAATCAGTTTTTGAATTTACTTGAAGAAACTACAGTTTAAAATAGTAACTTGCAATACATTTACCAATTCATTTGGTAGTACCATTACCAATTCCTTTAGTAGATACAGTTACCAATTCATTTGGTCAGTTATTCCTACTTATGTAATTAGTAGATTTTTAACAAATTACCAGTAAACGCATTGGCACTATTCGAATTAGTAGAAAACTACTACTAATTAATAGTTTTCTACTAATTCAGAGTCAATTTAATTATATTGAATTTTTAATTAAGTAAATAAATTTTCATTAAATTTATTAATAATTTATTAAATTAAATAAGTCGTAACAAAGTAATAATACTGTAAAGTGTTATTAGAATGAAATATTTCAATATAAATAATTATATAAAAATTTAATTTAATTCAAAAGAAATATTTTTTGTAAAAAATTCATCTATTTTGGTAAAAAGTTTGAAAATGTTAGTATATACTACTGAAAAATTGATCTACTTGGTAGGTAATGATTGTTGCTTGTTAAAAATCAATGTTTCTGTAACAACATTCATCATTTTAGTGAACGCAGAACAATATTTTTGTGATTTATGGTTGTGTCGAAAATTATCATCATCGGGTTGAAAATGCGACTGTTTTCGAGATAATTCGCCTATTTGGCTTACAAATTCAAGAAGTTTGTTTAAAAACTACTTGGTTGAAAGATTCACTTTTTGGTTGAAACTTTTTCTCCTTGGGCAGAATCCCGGTAAGAAGGCTTGAATAGAATATGATTGAAAAATGCAATTCCTGTGAATACCTGATTTTCCCTTCTTTTTCTTATATCACAAACATTATTAGAAAGAAGCAACTGCTATTCCTGTCAATACACTTTGAAAAATATAAATTTCTGAGAAATATAATAGAATTTAGTAGAATTATTAAAGTCATACTAACATTTATTTCATCATTGAATTCAAATTTTCAATTTATGTAATATAATTAATTGTTAATTATAATAAATTTTATTTTAAATTTGGGTATCACAGAATCTATATTACACTTAATTCAGTTCATTATACTGAAATTTAGGATAATACATTAGATATAAATCCAATGTTAATTTCTGGAATTCAAATCACTTGGTCTCTCCGAAGTGCAAACTTGAATTCATTTAAATAGACCCTTCCTAACTTATATTCCAAAAGGGATAATTCAAACAATTTTAAACACACATTTCTTGAATGAATTAGAGTGAATTATGTACGCTTCAATTCTATCCTGCTTTACGGAATACTGAGAGAAGCTTATAAGTTTTCATTTGGAGGACAATATTTAGTATTTGTGTTTATAAAATATTTTTTGTTCCGTATTTCTTCAGTCATCAAATGTTCTCGTATATAATTTAGTTTATATTTCAAACAAGATAGATGATTAGTACTGTTTCAGATCATATGTAATGTAACAATTGAAAATTGAAGTTCAAATAAAGCCCAATAATGATATTAGTTGATATTATGTATTGAACTGTATAGAATGTGTCGCAGCGCCACCTGGTGAAATATATATTGTGCAAGGAACGTTCGCGACGCAGAAACTCTTCTCCTCATCACGGATTAGCTCTCGTGTAGCTGTTTGATGCTGCCTGACGGGGAGCACCTCTCTGGGAGCAAGAGTAGGCGGTCGGCAGTGGTGACCTCGAACACGATTTCTGACGTCGGTCCACATCTGCTAGCCTAACCGTTTGCTACGCGTTCGCGTGGTCCGAATGCGTTGAGAGCTGCCTAGTGTTCGGCTAGCCACGACCATTCCCTCTCTGCTCTCCACACGACTCTTCCTACGTCGGGTAGCGCGAACGGACCTTTAAGTTCCTAAGACTGGGAAAATATGAACAGGCGAGGAGTGCGTCAGGAACGCTTGGAGCGCTCGCTCAGTATTTCGCTCCCAGTCCCTGGGAGAATCACCCATATACCATTGAACCATGCTCCAGATAATGTGACACATATCTTAGATATAACTTTCTAATCTCTCTCTTTGGGAGCAGAAAGAAGGTAAAACTTCTCCAAAGAGGATTCGTAGCCCCAATTGCATTTCAGAACTACGCATCTATTACCTCTATATCCGGCTATATTAATGCATTTTGGAGCCTGCTACGCCGCAATTCCACAATTCAGACCTGGCAACACTGCGCCAGCTGTACATTTAGTCAATATGGCACTGTAGCTGGTATGGTTGCTGATTGGCTGCAATTTTTTGACTTGCGCGGCTAGACCTGGTGTGAATTGGATCATGAAGTCCTGTTCTGGAGAAACCTTGATGTAACCAAAGATATGTAACACAACCCACTTGTGACTTAATTTTGTGTTTTTAATTTGTATACCAAATGTAATATAGTATGTTGTGGATAAGGAAGGCTCACTTCAAAACAGTGCATCGAATTTTGGGTGCATAAAAAACTTAATCTAAAAAGTTGATTTTGGTTCGGGAGGTATCGGAGCTTCAGAGGTTCCGAGCGAGCGACCTAACCTCAAAATTAAAACAAACCAACAAGAATATTTTTCATTCAGTAAGTAAATTGGGCAAATAATGTAAATGTCATTCATTTTTTGATATTTATTCCAAAGCGTGTTTGCCCCTATGAGGTGATATTATATTTTAGACCATCAAAATACTTTTTTTAAGTATACATAAATATACCTTGGGTACGTTTACCAAAATTTCGGCACTAACATAGCCGAATTTTTTCGGTCTGTGCAGACTAAGGTGATGCAAATTCATTATACTTACTGAAATATCATTTTTTTATTTCAGGTGATATATCTCCTTCAATTTGTCCGTTTTCCGGAAAAAGGAATTCCTAATTTTTTATTTTCAAATCAACGTTAACCTCGGGCTTTTGCAATTAACAAGGGATTGTAAATGAGAAAAACTCAGTTTTTATGTTCAGGGAATAATTTTCACCCAATAACTTCAAATTTTTACAACACTCTAACCCCGGTCTGTTTTGCCCGGAAAATACCCAAAAATGCAAATTAGCAGTTTTATGTAAAATTCATGCTAAACACGGTATTTTTTTAATTTCTGTAATATGAATTGTGTCTACCCGATAAGAAACAAGTTTTCAATTTTTAAAATACTTTTTCTTAGTCAACCGTGAAAAGTTACTTTTTTCGGTATAAATGAAATACTTGATGAACGTAGAAAATAATATATTTTTTGAACATATTTTGCAGTTGTTTAAACAATTTCTACTTGTATAATTCTATTCCACCATATGAGGAAAAGTTAGTATTTTCTGGAAGTAGTGATACAATTAACAAACGTTAAGAGTAATATTTTTTAATTAGGACGTTTGAAACATATTAGAACAATTTTTACTTGTTCAAACAATCTTGCCACTTTTTAATCGTGCAAAGTAATTTTCTGGAAATAATAACTTCATTTTACTGTATTAGATTGTAATTTTGTAAAATAATCCCGATGAGAACAGTTAAAATACACCTTGTAATATACCCTCAAGAACATTTTCCTTCGTCACAGTCATTTGCAAAAATTTTCACATTTCAATTTTAGAACCGCAGTCTCAACTCATGGTTAGAATTCTCCATTTCACATAATACCTGTACTAAAACGAAGAAATAATGAAAAATTGTTTGAAAATTAGGGTGATTCTTGTGATATTGCTTCCGATTTAAAGAACTTTTTCACATTTGGAAAGGTCCCAGGTGAAAGTTCCTACCTCATTATCTTTGGTATTTTTAGCGGGAACTTTACTTTAATCACAGAAACTTTTTTTGATCGCAAAATTAAAGATCTTCAGTAGAGAAAACACAAGAATGAAATAAAAAGTAACAAATGTCGAGTTTTTGTACAAGTGGAACTAAAGATTTTTTCGTATTCAGTAAAAATACTTGGTGGATGCAGAAACACTAAAATTCACATTATTACACTGAACTCCTGATATAAGGACCCTCAGTTTATAATATTCCTAGAATTCGAATCCTCGGTATTTTGGTGATGCGGGGACCGCGGTAATGAAAGAGAGGCAGGGCTCAGCCATGAGTGACGTTCAGCAGCGTAGTGAGAAAGGGGGCAGTGCGCGTATATTGCCTAATATTATGTATTCCAATTGAAAATAGTTGACACGGCCCTGACTGTTTACGTTTTTATACCCCGATTTAAGATCAAGGTCACTGCGGCCATGCCCGAAACCGTTCTTATATCGGGAGTTGATTGTATTTGGAAATAAAAAATAATGACAGTCATAAAGGTCGAGAAAAATAAAATACAATTTGTCTTAATTTAATAAATACTATTTTCTGAAGTGCTTTCAAATTTGAAAAATAAAAACTTTTTTCAGGAATTGAATGTTTGAGAAAAATGTCGAATTTACGAAATGAAATGGAAACTTTTACTTGGACCTTTGAAAATGTGAAACAACTCTACGAAGCTGAAGGTACATCACTAAGTTCATCCGAGTTTTCAACGAAAACTGACAAGCCTGCTATAGATATATGGAATAAAATGCAATGGAGTTTAATAATTACAGTGGAAGATCGGAGAGAGACCGAATTTCATGAAAATTGTGGGACTTGCAGAAAAAATTTCAAAGCAGAAGACAAATGCATAGCCTTATACCTTCAGAATATTGATGTGTCATCTGTTAATATATCAATACTCAAAGTGAGTTTTGCCATTATGAATCCCATTGAAGGAGAAACATTTACAAAATCTAGAGTGATACTGAAAGTCAACAAAGGACAAAAATATGGGTTCTCAGATTTCATAGCAGTTGATAAATTGAATGAATTGAATATTAAAGACCTAACTATACATTGCAAAATTGGAGAATCCCAAAAGGATATTGAAAGCTACAAACCATTGCTGAATAATAGCATGTTTAGTGATGTGGAATTGCGCATTGCAGGTCAGATTTATCCAGCCCACAAGCTGATTTTATCAATGAGCAGTATAGTATTTCAAAATAAATTTGGTGCTCAAGATTCGATTTCCTACGTGGAAGTGAATGACGTGGAACCGAAAACATTCGATAAATTACTGAGGTACATGTACACGGAGGAAGTGGATGATCTGAAAACCCTCGCTACTGAAATTTTTGTCGCTGCATCCAGATATGAAATTAGGAGCCTTCAGGAGAAATGTAGGAATATGTTGGTTGCGAATTTAAAAGTGGAAAATGTTATGAGTACTATGTTCCTCTGTCCATATGATATGGGAAGTTTGCAAATACAGTATTTAAGGGCAGAGTGTAGGCATTTTATTAAAGAAAACTTGAAAACAATGATGAATTCGGGTGCCTGCAATGACTTGGTAAACAATGATCCACGGTACCTTAGGGACATATTAAATTATCATCAAATGAGAGTAAAAAAAGTATCCTGCAACAGAGTATCAAACACTGATGTTTCTCTAGAGTGTGGCACTTTAGGTTGTCATGAAAAATATGAAAAAATCTTGAACAATAAAATACACAGCGATATAACGATTCACGTTGGCGATCAAGAATTCGCAGCTCATAAGTGTGTTTTGTCTGTTGGAAGTCCTGTTTTTAGTAGAATGTTTGATCATCAAATGAAACAGACAATTTCAGAGGTGGTGGAAATAAATTACATAAAACCTGATGTTTTTGATAAAGTTTTACGATTCATGTACACAAACAAATTGGAAAACGTAGATAATATCGCACGAGAAATTTTGATCGCAGCTGACAAGTTTGAGATTAATGATCTAAAGATGAAATGTGAGGATATTCTTCATACAATGTTGACGGAGGAAAATGTTTTCAATACTCTATTGCTTGCTGATAAGAACAACGCAACGCGATTAAAAGACAAATGTATTAATTTTATAATTGATCGTTTATATTTATTTAATTACGAGGGTGTAAGTGCTGTAAAAATGTGGAAGTTCATGCGGAATTTAAGTCCATATTTAATGCTGGAAATGTTGAAAAAGCTCGCTTCTGATTACGAACTTGTTGCTTATTGATAATATTAACTGTCTCCCGCTGTTGATTTAAGGTTTATTGAGATGTAAGTTATGCTGAATTTTTCTTACTGGGTTCGAAACAATTACAATTAAAAGTTGAGTTTTAAAATAACAAATCGCTTCATTGTTTGTTTAAGCTTCTATCCTGTACTGAAAATATTTTATAGTTTTTTCCTTTAAAACTTTGCGTTTTAAATTGTAGAAGTTTGGAGAATATTGAATTTTTATATTGAACAATACTGAGCACATCAAATTCAAAGCTGCCAAACTTTGAATGCTTTGAGTTTGAACTTGATCAGTTTTTAAATTATTACAAAAGGGAATAAAATGTTTCACAATTGAAAATTTTGTAATTTAAAAGGTTTTGAGTTTAAATTTATACAATTTTGAAGGCTTTAAATTAATTAAATTTAAAATTGAATATAATCATTAAAGTTTTCTCAAAGTTCTTTAAACCAGTACTGCTTGAACAAGTCTTCTAAATAAAAATTATACAAATTCATTTTTAGGGTTTCGTAGCCCCGGGCAGAAACCCTTATAGTTTCGGTCGGGTGTCCATCCGTCCGTCGTACGACTTAATATGCACATAGGGGCCAAACCTGACGTGGGACACAAAATTGACATAGAACCCAAAATTGATATAGGGCCAAAACTATTAAAGGCCCAAATTAGACATAAGACCCAAATTCGACATAGGGCCCAAAACTAATGTAAGGCCCAAAATAGATATAGGGTCCAAAATGTATACAGTGCTCAAAATTGACATGAGACCCAAATTCGACATAGTGCCCAAAATTGATATAAGACCGAAAATATACGTAGGGCCAAAATTTTAATAGGGACTAAATTCGACATTGGGTCCAAATTTGACATAGGGCCCGAAGTAGACATGGAACCCAAAATTCGTATAGGGCCCGAATTCGATATAGCGCACAAAATTAATGTAGCGCCTAATATGGACATACGGCCTAAAACTGAGATGGGACCCAAAATTGATATGCGACTAAAAATTGACTAAGCACCCAATATGGGCATGGGGCCCATAATACAAAACAACTAAAGCTACTAAACCCTTACTTGTAGGCGCTCAGCGCTCACTTTCACTAATTTTTCAATCATAATTCTAGACTCATTTAAATGTTCTTGAATATCGCACACTGAAAGTCGTCCGATTTTTCCTTTTTATATTTTTGTTTGGTTGATATATCCCTCACAGCTATAGGATATACCGGCATCTCATTTATCTCCCAGGGATAACCCGTCGGATATCCCGCAAGACGGAAATTAGGATATCGTAGGGATATCCAGGGTATATGGGACGTTTGTGGCATATCCAAAGGTTCCAAGCAGGATATTAAAATTGTTGTATATCCTACATGGGACATTTGAATATCGCAGAAACGTCTCATAGATATTCTGGGGATATCCCAATTTCAGCCTTGCGGGATATCTGACGGGTTATACCTGAGACAACCTGGGAGATAAAGGGGATCGAGTGGAATTTTTTTAAAAATCATTTTCATACCATAATTTCAGGCTCATTTTGAGGCTCCTCGCCCAGCAAAAAAGAAAGTATTGATATGAATTGAACTGAAAAGAGTAAGACATCCCACAAATCCCGCTTTGCCAGAATGACGCATTGGACCACTGTGTCAATGATTGTAAATTTCTGAAGACGGAATTTCAGTTTTGAATCTTTCTATACGTACAAATACAGTTCAAAAATGTGAATTCAGCGAATTCGTTTCAATGTGTGAGCATGCAAACGCTTCAACATTAGCCGATGCGTCTGAATTCATGATAGTATACACACTTGAATTCGCCCAGATTCGTTCCGGCGAATTTCAGCAAGTGGTGATTTTGGTACAATTTAATCCATGACCCAACGTGCGGGACATACAGAATATATTGTGAATGTTTAGTAACACTTTCATATGAATTCACACGCATTCAGTTCGCGCTGTCTCAATTCATCTAAATGCGTCGCTTAATTCGTTTAACCAGTCAACTGGTAATGACGCATATATGCGCAGAAAAAATCCGTCACAAAACTGGTAATAACGCATATATGCCCACTTGGAATAATTACCACAAAACTCAATGGATGAGGATAAAAATTGTTATGCCCTAGGTTTATTGGTCGCCGATGACGAATCCGGAGTCAAAATTTAGAAATTCAAAATGGCAGATCCAATACGGTAAACTAAAATGCAAAAGTCACGTGATTTGAATGAAAGTCAGTACTTAGTGGTTTTTTGATCGCTGATGACGAATCCGGGGTCTAAATGAAAAAATTTAAATTAGTTGATAATATAGTAAAAAATTCATCAGCAACTCAAAAAACTCTTTAGTACTGCCTTTCATTCAAGTCACGTGATTTTTGCATTGTAGACCGTAATATTGGATCCGCTATTTTGAATTTCTCAATTTTGACACCGGATTCGTCATCAGCGACCTAAAAAACTCTTAGGAAATGAACTTTCATGATGAACACGGAATTATTTGCTTCTAACAGTTTAAGCGCATAACTTCGATTTCGAGCCTACCAGCAAATAGTATCTTTGCTACCAGTTAAGGGTGTTGGATAAACGACATAGAAAATGGCCGACTGGCACTGAAATTTTTCAAAGTCCAAACCCCCAATTATTCCGGCACTGGAAAAGTGTATATTTAATTTTAATTTTTATTGAGATGACATTAAATTATACTTATGTAGTGGTCTCGCAGTCGATACAATTTTGTAAATTGTTGATGGGAAAAAGTTTCGTCTGAAAATATCTCATAAATGCCGAGGGAGCAGACGAAAATTTAGAAAGAGATGGTCGATAGGAGAAACCACGCTTGCCAAAACTACATTTTCTGCATAACACTGACATTTATCAAAAAATCGGAGGGAACAGCCAAAATCCTAAGGCCTTATTCTTCCTTATTATAATAAGAATTCCATCATTTCTTGCGGTAAACGGCGTGAAAGTGGAATCTTGGGACGATATAATCCAGGAGAAGAGAGATCGAAAATATGACGTCAGAGCTCATTCAAAGCAGATGAAACTTGATCATACTTTTAAACAATATATTTCCACTCACAACACCGACACTTATGACGAGATCGGATGGAAGGACCAAAATTCTAAAACTTTATTCTTTGTTATTATTATAAGCATTTGATAATTTATTGTGGTAAACGACGTCAAAGTGAAATCCTTTGGAATTCAATTCATAATGGAGAATTTCCTTAGAGATTACTCTGTCGGCCACTCTTGTAACTGCACTATTTTCAACCGCTGCAGGAAATCAGACCTGATAATTATTTTTCTCATTTATTTTAGCAAATTCTCCTTGCAGAAATAACGATTGATCTAAAAATATACAAATAAGCGATCTCTTGCGAAAAGAAATGTGGAAAATATATGTGCATTTGTAATTCCTATATAAAATACGTACGCGAGATGTAGAAATGTTGTACAAGTTTTTAGTTATAATTATAATAGCATTATTATCTATTATTATAATATATATGTATGTATACCATTAAGCCTTTCATTAAGCCTTTATACCATTAAGTCTACCCCTTTCGGGGTAGACGTGGCCACGAATATATTTACTGGATGTGCTTTTTGGAGTATTTCGAGAAAAAACTGGTTTCAGAAATTCTAAGCAAATCATATATTCATAGCAACATTGACTTTCAGATGATCCGATGGCTGAGGCGATAGCTTGCTTGGCTTAGGAGCCGAAGGTTGCGCGTTCGATTCTAGATGCCTGCATCTTTTTTATTTTCGTTTAACTATATGATTCTTCATTTAATTATTTTTATGATTGCATGAAATTATATAAATATTATAATTTTTTAATATATCTTATAGACACATTGCGTATTTGTGTATTTCACATCGGTTTGCGCCGGCTTGTGGCACGCGCCGGATTGCCATCATCAGGGGATTTTGTTTGCTTTCGCCAACATTCGCATTACAACAACAACTATGGCATTACGCATTATATATTATGTATTTTATAAAATATACGATTATATATTTATTTTTTCAAATATGTATATATATACATACATAATATTTTTATTTTGCAATTTTCTTGATATGTATGTGGATGTGTGGATGTTACTGTTTTTTGTTAACACGATAACTAGAAAACGGTTGCAGATAAATTGATGAAATTTGGAGAGCTTATTTTCCTCACTAATATCTTAAAACTGACTTTAGGATTTCTAAAAATATTTATTTCATTTTTTTAAAAACTCAATGATATTTTACAAATCGGGGTTTTATAGTAAAACTTTCTTCATTAGCATAATTCAAAGTTGTTGCAAGAATATAAAAGATTCCCTGGTTCGAGACGAATCGATTAACCTATAATTTCAATACGTTTTGTTGAAGAGTAGGGAAGTTATGGTAATTTATATATTTTGAAAATCGGTTTTTTGTATAGTAAAACTTGTCTCATCAACTTAATTTAAAGTTGATGCAAGAACAGAAAAGATGTGTTGATTCGAGTCCAGTCGATTGACCTATAATGTTAATAATTTTTCTTGAAGAGTAAGGAAGCTATGGTAATGCATAATATTTGAAAATACGGTTTTTTACAGTGAAACTTTTTTCTTCAACATAATTCAAAGTTGATGGAAGAATACAAAATATTCTTCGGTTCGAAACGAATCGATTGACCCACAATATTACTACATTTTATTGAAGACTAGGGAAGTTATAATAATTTATATATTTTTAAAATCGTTCTTTATTATTCTTGTATTGTTTCTTATTCTCATAATTTAGAGTTGATGCGAGAATAGAACAGTTGTGTTGATTCAAGACGAATCGATTGACCTATAACAATGATACCTTTTATTGAAGAGTGAGGAAGCTATGGTAATGCATAATATTTGAAAACACGGTTTTTTACAGTAAAACTTTTTTCACTAACGTAATTCAAAATTGACGCAAGAACGGAAAAGATTTCTTGATTCGAGGCAAATCGATTGATCTATAATAATAATAATAATAATAATACACTTCATTGAAGATTAGGGAACTTATGCTCATTTATAATATCTGAATCATCAGTTTAAAACAGAAAAACTTTTTTCATCGACATAATTCCAAGTTGACGCATGAATAGAGAAGACTTTTTGATCATACATTTTCAAATAGAGTAATTTTAACAATTTTTGTAAAGAAATCATAAAGCTGGGAAAGTGATAGGGAACGGGAGAACTTTTCCTTTCCCTTTTCCAGCTCAAAAAATTATCATTTCTAATACAAGATTTGATTTGTCTGATTTGGCATTATATTTAAAACATTTTTTGTAATATTTTACAATTTTTGGTAAATTTCTGTTTTTAAATTGAGCAAAATGAAGACTTTCGTTCGCCTATTATTGAAAAAAATAACTAATGCTTCCTCTATGAGGAAGCAAATACATTCGCTAGCGGGAAGCAAAGTGCTCGTGAAATTAGCACAATGTAATTATAAATACAAACAAAGTGGAAACACTCAATATCGAATTCACAGCTAGTTTACATATATCTTCATTTGAACCGTATGAAATACTCATTTTTTAAATTGTGAGACGCGCCCATTATGATATTTATCCATCTATCGGAATCAATCTATCTATCTATCAAAGTCTATCTATCGAAATTAATCTATTTATCTAATGAAATCTATCTATTTATCGGAATCTATCTATCAATCCATATAACTATCCAAATCTATCTATTGTAATCTATCTGTCTATCTATCAAAATCTATTAGTCAAAACCAATCTCTCTAAATCTATGTATGCATCCAAGGCCGTAGCCAGAAAAATTTTTCAGGGGGGGATGTGCAGCAGGAAAAAATTTCGGGGAGGGATATGCAGCAGAAAAAATTTCCGGAGGGGGGTTATACAGCGGCACACAGGAGAGTATATGTATATTATGTACATGTTTCAAAAATTTCGGGGGGGATAAAACCCGCATCACCCCCCCCCCCCCTGGCTACGGCCTTGTATGCATCAAAATCTATCGATCTATCCATCCATCCACCATCCATCCGTCCGTCCATCCATCCATATATCCATCCAGCTATCCTTCAATCTATCCATTTATCCACCCACTCACCCATCCATCCATCCGTCCGCCCATCCATCTTTCTATCCATCTATCCATACATCTACCTGCCCACCCACTCACCCAACCATCAGCATTTCCATGACCTATCCATCCATCCATCTATACATCCATCCATCCATCAATCGATCTATCCACCCATCAACTCACCGAACCACTCGCATGTCCATCCATCCATCCATCTATCTATCCATCCGTTCATCTATCCATCCATCTATCCAACCAACCAATCACCCATTCTTCCGTCCATCCATCCATCCATCCACCAATCATTCTATCCATCCATCCATTCATCCTTCCACTCACCATCCATCCATCCGTCCGCCCATCCATATTTCCATCTATCTTTCTGTCCATCTATCCATCCAGCTATCCACCCACCCACTCACCCAACCATCCATCTATCCATCTATCTATCTATCTATTCATCGGAATCTATATATCAATCCATGTAACTATCCAAAGCTATCTATTGAAATCTATCTGTCAAAATCTATCTATCTAAATCTATGTATGTATCAAAAGCTACCCATCTATCGATCGATCGATCCATCCATCCATGCATCCATCCACTCATCCATCCATCCATCCATACATCCATCTATCCACCCACCAAACCATCCGCATGTCCACCTATCCATACATCTATCCATCCATCCGTTCATCTATCCATCCATCCAACAATCCATCCATCTATCCACCCACCCAAACATCCGCGTGTCCATCCATCCATCTATCCACCCACCCACTCACCCAACCATCCGCATGTCCACCTATCCATACATCTATTCATCCGTTCATCCATCCATCCATTCATCCACTCATCCATCCATCCATCCATTCACACACTCATCCATCCATCCATCCATTCACACACTCATCCATCCACCAACCGTCTATCCATCTATCTACCCATCTGTCTGCCTGTCCTTCTCTCTGCTTATCTGTCTGCATGTCTATATGTCTATCTGTCTGTGATGACGTGGCCATAGTAGTGGTGGCGATGAACGAAGACATGCTGATGAATGCTGCAAAAACCGCAATCATGAGGGTAGCGGAACGGCTGACGAACAAAAAACTGGAATTGGCACCGGAAAAGACGGAAGCTGTCATCTGGACAAAGAAAAGAAAGATACGCCCAATTAAGTTTCGCGTACTAGAAGTTGTGGTTAGATCTAGTAGAGCCCTCAAATATCTAGGAGTATGGCTTGACACAAAAGGTACGTTCGAAGAGCATTTTGACGGAACAGTCGAAAAAGCAGAGAAAACCATGACAGCGCTAACAGATCTTATGCCGAATGTCGGGGGGCCAAGAGCGTCAAAAAGACGCATCCTGGTAAGCGTAGTGCACTCTCAGCTGCTGTATGCAGCTCCAGTCTGGCACAAAGCCGTGAAAAAAAACACCTGAGAAGAAAATTAGAGTGAGTGCAAAAGGTAGCCGGTATTCGCGTGGCTAGTGCGTATTCGACGGTTTCAACAGAGGGAATCGGAGTTATTGCTAGAATACCGCCCATAGAACTGCTGGTGCAGGAGAGGGTGCAAACTTACGAAGGAAGACAGCGAAGTCAAGCGAGAGAAGATATCATTGCTAAATGGCAAGACAAATGGACAACGGGCACCCACGGACGGTGGACATGGAAGTTAATCCCAGACATTCGAAAGTGGCTAGAAAGACCCTACGGGGAAATAGACTACTTCCTGAGACAGGCCTTATCTGGTCATGGATGCTTCAGAAAGTACCTATATGATCGCAAAAGTTCTACCACAGATAGATGTCTGTACTACGGCGAGATCGACGACGCATGGCATACCTCGTTCTCATGCACAAGATGGGAAGAAGCTCGAGAAGAGTACCAAAGAGAAACAGGCAAAGCTTTCACGGACGAAAATATGATGAAAAGTCTAATTGACTCGGAAAAAGGCTGGTTGCAAGCATACAGAGCTATAAGACACATCATACAAAACAAGGAACAAGAAGGCGGGCAAGTAGACCAATTATTATTATAGTATAGTATGACGCAAAAACCTGACCACCCCCAACCAGGATGCCGAAGGCCGACGAGCCCGATGTGTGAAACCACCACACTACTGAGGACGATGCGTGCGTCTTGGTTGGGGGTGAAGAGGTAAAATGCCAAGCAGGCAAATCATCGGAACGCCGAAGCATGGCGTAGAATGCCTATAACTCATGTTCCTGAGCTAATGCGAAAGCGGTTACGGGAACATGATTTGGCAGGGAAAGGAGTTAAGGTTTAGTGGGTAGGTGCTGTTTCAGTAAGTTCCACACTCACCTCCGTTCCTTTTGGACTGCGTGAACATGTGTGCATCTTACGTGTATGTATTTTGAATATATATGCGTGGGATGTATATACTGGGCTCGTGGTCCCCAAGGTTCGAATGTTGCTGGTGCATGAGCATTTTCCGTTTTTACTCCTTTAAAGAAAAAAAAAATCTATCTATAAATCAATCTATCTATCTATCAATCTATCTATCTATCTATGGAAATCTATCCGTCTATCTGTCCATCCATTTATTTTTATGAATGAAGTATTTTGCTCTGTTTTGCAAGGTTCAAGAGTACGAATATAATGCGAGAGGAACGTTTCAGAAATTTTATTTTTCACAAAACATACATTTTCTTCTCCATTTCATGATATATGGAGCTGTTTTTATATCTGTAGTGTGGTCAAATTATAGTAAATACGTTGATTATTCGAAAATTGTATACATCCATGTATGCATGCCTGTAGGCCATTCTGCGTTACCCAGGGTGCACCAGCTTGGAAGCGATCTGCACTATAGCACATATTTCTTGCGTCTTTCACCTACTCTTGTGTGCAAATATTTAGACCTTACGTCACTCCGTGAAGAGCGTATTTCTGCGTGAATTGCAAAGCAGGCAGTGCTTTGTTGTCTATTTATTTTCTTTTTTTCTATCGAGTATACTTCATTTGCACATACGCTGTTTTCCCTGCACGAATTTCAACGCAAGAGCGTTTGAGTTACTCCACAAATCGACATTCATTGCTTCTCTTTTTGTCCCATATCCTTGCGTGAATTTCAACACCCAAACAGGTATTTCTTGACTAATTAGTTTCTTTCTCATCAAGTTAGCTTCATCTATACATATGTGCGTTTTCCTTCCGAGAATTTCAACGCAAGTATGGTTGCAAAATATTTAATTCAATTGACGCATTCTTGCACGGTATACAATGGATGTATGTAAAGGTGTATTTACACGCTGTGTCTGCTGGCTGTCATCCATTCACACCTTCGGAAAATTCAGTGAAATATAGTAATATTTTAGTTATACATACATCAAATTGTGTTCTTCAATACTTTTTTGGAAACTTTCTGCAATAGCTAGACTTTACATGCTGCTGGAACTGGCATCTCGGCTCCAGTTTTTGTGACATTCGTTTCGCTTTGGTTGTATGTCATTTCTTTTTGCCCTATCGCAAACGGAGCAATACATGTCTTTTATTTCAAGCCACAATATTTTGCCAGTTTTCTGACCAATTATGTACACCATTCCGGCTGGTGAATTGAAATTTCCTGTTCTGTATGATCTCTTCATCCAATTGCCGTCTGCTAATACCACAATCACACCTATTCCATTTTTAACATTTCCGCTTGCAATAGCCATTTCAAGTTCCTTCATTCCAGCTTCCTTCATATTCTGCTTCAATGTCTTCCACAGTATTTTGTGAGCTTTATTGCGACACTTTCGATACCGTGCATTGTTCATGAATCTTACACCAGCAGCAGCGAATAATTTCTTCATTTGAGTATAGCTTGTTCCACTATTCATGCCACCCAGTACAAGAGCTTCATTGATATCCAAATGTTTGTGGTCCTTCATTATGCACAAAAAATTTGCATTCCATATACATTTCTCACATTTGTACGTGCAGCACACTCGGTTTTCTTCTCGTTTTTGATGCAGATGTTTCACGTTCAATATAGAACAGCCAGGGCTACTGTGACTAGCTAATGCTACAGTCAGCTTGTCCCACAATTTACCCCAATTTGGGAGCAATACCCAAGTCATATCAATATCCTCTGTCCTCTTGAATGCTTTTCTTTTTTTTTTATTCTCTCCTTTTTCCTTAGGCGAATCGTCCGGATTGAGGTTTTCATCGAAGCTGTCGCTACTTTCGTAATCCGTTTGTTCTAAGGGTTCCCCGTCTTCAGAGCTGTAACTTACCTCTTTTCCAGAATTTTCCATTTCTTTTGAACTTACGGTTTGGCTTCCTTCTGAAAGCTCAGTAACTTAGGATCGATAGCTATTGCCGCTTTCTGAATTTTTTGTACTTGTAGCACTAGCAATGTTTCCTTCTTGAGAAGGTCGGAAAACATCAGAGTTGTCCCCACTGGTTTTTTCCGAGTACTGCGCATTTTCAGAGCTGTCGCTACTCTTTGGATTATCCAGATCATCCTCTGAATATATTTTTTCCTTTCCTCTTTTACAATTTTTCTTTCTTTTTCTCCTATTCCTTACTCTTGATTCCCTACTCTCCATCAATGTTTCCAAGCAGTCAGCATTGTTCCTATCCACTTCAGTCCTGCTTCTTTCCATCTCTGGGAATGCAAGACTATGCTTTCTATCTTTCTTTCAATTGCATTGGCAGATACTTTCTGCCCATGAGTTACAAGATTCATATTGATTGAGAAGAAAACTTTAATTGGATACAATTCAAACCAATTTATCCTATTACTGCACCCGTTAAACGCGGAATATTGTGTTGTATCAATGCAAACAATGAATCAAGATCCTTGAACATAGTCAAACAAGCAGTGGCACTTACTGATCCACTCGCTTCGCCATAAGAATTTCTAGTATGCGAATCAAACATCCATAGTCGGCCATTTTTTCTTCCGACAGCAATCGAAATGCTGTTAGCTGTAAGAATTGCAGCTCCATCAACTGTTAAAAATACATTCAGCCTATCTTTCAGTTTCAAACAACCAAACATACTTTCATAAACGTGTCCAACACAAGATACTCCGATACTTATGTGACGATGAAAATGTCCTATATTGATGGATGTAACTAGTTCTTGGGCATTCAGATAGTTGACATTTACATCACCATGACTGACTTCTTGTTCCTTGTTTTGTATCCGTGAAAGCTTTGCCTGTCTCTCTTCGGTACTCTTCTCGAGCTTCTTCCCATCTTGTGCATGAGAACAAGATATGCCATGCGTCGTCGATCTCGCCGCAGTACGGACATCTGTTTGTGATAGACCTTTTGCGATCAAATAGGTACTTCCTGAACCATCCATGAGCAGATAAGGCCTGTGTCAGGAAGTAGTCTATTTCCCCGTAGGGTCTATCTAGCCACTTTCGGATGTCTGGGATTAACTTCCATGTCCACCGTCCGTGGGAGCCCGTTGTGCAGTTGTCTTGCCATTTAGCAATGAGATCTTCTCTCGCTTCACTCCGCTGCCTTCCTTCATAAGTTTGCACCCTCTTCTGCACCAGCAGTTCTGTGGGCGATATTCCAGCAATAACTCCGATTCCCTCTGTTGAAACCGTCCCATACGCACTAGCCACGCTAATGCCGGCTACCTTTTGCACTCGCTTACTAGGATGCGTCTTTTTGACGCTCTTGGCCCACTGACATTCGGCATAAGACCTATTAGCGCTGTCATGGTTTTCTCCGCTTTTTTTACTGTTCTGTCAAAATGTTCTTCGAACCTACCTTTTGTGTAAAGCCATACTCCAGATGTTTGAGGGCTCTACTAGGTCTAATCTCTACTTCAAGTACGCGAAACTTAATTGGGCGTAGCTTTCTTCTCTTTGTCAAGATGACAGCTTCCGTCTTTTCCGGTGCCAATTCCAGTTTTTTGTTCGTCAGCCATTCCGCTACCCTCCTGATTGCGGTGTTTGCGGCCTTCATCAGCATGTCTTCGTTCATCGCCACCACTAATATGGCCACGTCTTCGGCGAAGCCTACGAGTTCGACTCCAGCTGGCATGTCTAGCTTCAACATGTCATCGTACTGAACATTCCATAATGTCGGGCCTAGTACTGATCCTTGCGGGACACCGCTATTGAATTCCCTGGCTTTTGAGATACCTTCCGCCTCCAGTAATATCTCGTGGTCTGAGGGGTATGAAGCTACCAAGTTTATTAGACTCTTGTCTATACTATACGGTATGCTAGATACATAGATAGATAGATAGATAGACAGATAGACAAATAGATAGACCATAGATAGGCTGACCGACAGGCAGGCAGACAGGCAGACAGATAGATAGATGGTTGGATGGATGGATAGAGGGATAGATGAACGGATGGATGGATGGATAGATGGATGGATGGATGGATGGATCGATGGTTGGGCAGATGCTTGGGTGGGTGGGTCGATAGATGGATGGATAGATGGATAGAAGGATGAATAGAAATATGGATGCGCGGACGGATGGATGGGTGAGTGGGTGGGTGGAAGGATGGATGGATGGATGGATGGATGGATGGATGGATGGATGGATGGATGGATGGATGGATGGATGGATGGATGGATGGATGGATGGATGGATGGATGGATGGATGGATTTCGATAGATGGCTAGATTTCGATAGAAGGATAGATTTTGATACATAGATTTAGATAGATAGATTTTGACAAATAAATTTGAATATATTTTGATTAGATAGACAGATAGATTTCAATAGATCGATTTGTATAGTTATATGGATTGATAGATAGATATTGATAGATTGATAGATAGATTCCGATAAATAGATATATAGATTTCATTAGATAAATAGATTGATTTCGATAGATAGACTTTGATAGATTGATGGATTGATTCCGATAGATGGATAAATATCATAATGGGCGCGTCTCACAATTCGAAAAACGAGTATTTCATGGGTTGAAAATGAAGATATATCCAAAAGAGAGAAAAAAATTAGTATCAGTAGTCCAGATATGATATGAAATAAAAATATTATATGTATATATATGTATATATATATATATATATGTGTATATGTGTGTGTGTGTGTGTGTGTGTGTGTGTGTGTGTGTGTGTGTGTGTGTGTGTGTGTGTGTGTGTGTGTGTGTGTGTGTGTGTGTGTGATAAAAATTAAATATATAATTGTATATTTTATAAAATACATAATATATAATGCGTCATGCCATAGTTGTTGTTGTAATGCGAATGTTAGCGAAAGCAAACAAATCCGATAAGATATATTAAACAATTATAATATTTATATAATTTCATGCTATTATACAAATAATTAAATGTATAATCATATAGTTAAACAAAAATAAAAAAGATGCAGGCATCGATAATCGAACTCGCAACCTTCGGCTCCTAAACCAAGCAAGCTATCGCCTCAGCCGTCGGATCATCTGAATGGCAATGTCGCTATGAATATATGATTTGCTTTGAATTTCTCAAACCAGTTTTTTCTCGAAATACTCCAAAAAGCACATCCAGTAAATATATTATATTATATATTATAATAATAGATAATAATACTATTATAATTATAATTAAAAACTTGTACAATAAGGGTACCTTTTCACGGACCATGGATTCTGAATTAATCGTGGAATTAATATTTTACATAGGATTCATTTCTAGTTACCTCGTTGGTTTATGGCAAATGTGATTGGCCGAAAACCTAGATGCGAACCCCATGTGAAATATTAATTCAATGAAAAATTAAAATTCGAGCTCCGTGAAAAGGTAAGGTAAATGCACCTCTTTGCGTCCGTGCTCCTATTTGCGTCCTAACCTGATTAAAAATAGTACATTTAATTAATTATTATGTTTATTGATTCATGCAGAGTATTTATTTTATTCTATTGACAATACTCTACATGCGCGTCCATTCAAATATGTGTTTTATCGAAATTTAGAAATATGATATGAATTTCATTTTTCATGTTGCGCGCCGTAAGTGGCCATTTATGTTTACCAGTGCGCAGAAAGCAAATTCTTAGTAGAGCGAACTGCGGAACGGACTGTCAATTTTGTCATTTTTGCGGATCTGGAGAAATAATTACCAGGTGAGTCAAGTATCGTGTGCAATCCAGATCAATAAGCTATTCAAAAATCCGATTTCATCACGCGAATTATCAGTCAATTATTTATTTTTTACAATAGTCGCTAAGTGGTACAAGAAAATTTGGATGTACATGCGTGCGACCGTTATGTTCAAAATATTCGAGATAATTGACTTGTGAATGTATTTATGCTAAAAATTGTCGTAAATGATGTGAATAATATTTCTCTTTCGATATGCACTGTTTTTCTCCCGCGGTAAAACCTATGAAGTGACGTAAGCTTTATCGGAGTAATTCGAGTCTATCATAACCTTTGAAGAGCGAATGCAAATGGGTTCCTGCAAATTCTGTCCCTATTTACGACCGAACGATTCATTATCACATTATGAAATATATTTATTCATTGATTTATTTATTATATTATTCTTATTCATTATAAAATGTTACAAATACCAGTTTGCATCCGGTCGCAATTAGGGGCACCACACGGACGCAAATACATCCAAAAACGAATCAGGCGGTCGCAACGACGTACAATGACAGCTTTGCGTGATTTTCGATTTTTCCGGTGCAATTTATAGCAATTTGGTCAAACAAATTTTTTTTCTATAGAATAATATATGTTCTTAGATCAGTAATAGTTTTTTAGCGAATCGGAATGTATTACACTTGTTTATTGGTCTTAAATTCTGCCGTAACCCTTACACGGACGCAAAGAGGTGCATTTACCTTACCCTAATTCTAAATCTCGCGTATTTTATATAGGACTTACAAATGCACATATATTTTCCACATTTATTTTCGCAAGAGCTCGCTTATTTGTATATTTTTAGATCAATCGTTATTTCTGCGAGGAGAATTTGCTAAAATAAATGAGAAAAATAATTATCAGGTCAGATTTCCTGCAGCGGTTGAAAATAGTGCAGTTACAAGAGTGGCCGACAGAGTGATCTCTAAGGAAATTCTCCATCATGAATTGAATTCCAAAGGATTTCACTTTCACGTCGTTTACCACAATAAATTATCAAATGCTTATAACAATAACAAAGAATAAAGTCTTAGAATTTTGGTCCTTCCATCTGATTTCGTCATAAGTGTCGGTGTTGTGAGTGGAAATATATTGTTTGAAAGTGTGATCAAGTTTCGTCTGCTTTGAATGAGCTCTGACGTCATAGTTTCGATCTCTCTTCTCCTGGATTATATCGTCCCAAGATTCCACTTTCACGCCGTTTACCGCAAGAAACGATGAAATTCTTATTATAATAAGGAAGAATAAAGCCTTAGGATTTTGGCTCTTCCCTCCGATTTTGTGATAAATGTCAGTGTTGTGCAGAAAATTTAGTTTTGGCAAGCATGGTTTCTCCTATCGACCATCTCTTTCTAAATTTTCGTCTGCTCCCACGGCATTTATGAGATATTTTCAGACGAAACTTTTTCCCATCAACAATTTACAAAATTGTATCGATTGCGAGGCCACTACAGTACACGTAAGTATAATTTAATTTAATTTCAATAAAAATTAAAATTAAATATACACTTTTCCAGTGCCGGAATAATTGGGGGTTTGGACTTTGGAAAATTTCAGAGCCAGTCGGCCATTTTCTAAGTTGTTTATCCAACACCCTTAATGTTAAATAAATTCGGAAAAAACGAGAGTTCAAATTTGAAGACCTGTATACCGCTATTTTCTGTTTTTTTTTTTTTTTTTTTTTTTTTTTTTTTTTTTTTT
>CAKNXH010057351.1:111555-151899 GCA_932178445.1 Andricus quercusramuli
TGCATGATACGGAGAGGATACGATGTGGATACTATAAGGATACGCTGTAGCGTATCCTTATAGTATCCACATCGTATCCTCTCCGTATCATGCAAGAAAAACTCATTAAAAAAGAAACATGAACATTCCACTTGTTGAAATGCGGATTCTACGTGAAATTTTGCATTAAAAGGTCATGGAGTAATCCCAATGGTTTTTCTTGCAATATTAAAAACTTTTAAAAAATATAATACTTATCGATAACGTGGGCTGAAGGCGACTTCAAACGCATCGTCGTTCAGTAGCACTTAATAGGCTGCAGTTAACTGCTACTGAACGACGATGCATTTAAAGTCGCCTTCAGCCCACGCTTTCGATAAGTATTATATTTTTCTAAAGTTTTTAATGTTGCAAGAAAAACTATTGCGATTACTCCATGACCTTTCAACACACAATTTCACGTAGAATCCGAATTTCAACAAGTGGAATGTTCATCTCGTAGCTGTCATATTTGCATTATTGCAGAAACTTTTAGTTATCTAAACAATTTTCATAAACAAATTGTTTATATAAACAGTAATTATTGTCATTATGAACAATATGGCTGCAAGGAGTTTGTTTTTTTTAGACTTCCCGTCACTTGGATTCAATGCACAGAGGTAAGATAAGAGGTAACATAAGAAAGAAAAGAAATGTTTAACTTGTAAATTTAATTGTCTCAGCAAATAACCGACATGAAAATCTTTTACAGTTTCAAATTCTTTTCCCTGCCGATTAAACGGCACTTAAATGGCATTGCTTAGTACCGTTTCAGTGCTGCTCGTTGAAAGCTACTCAGAATCCAGTTTTAAATGCCTGCAGAAATTCCCTTTATACCTGCGACTAGGCTACCAAGTAGACCAGCTGGAAGGGATTGAAAATTGAAAATTGTGAAATTTTGAAATTACCTCTGCGAAAGTGAGAAATTCAGAATCTACGGGTTTCGATCATTTCATATATTTAACTTTTTTTTACTTGGAATGGAAGCTTCTAATGTGTCCCGTAAGGGTTAACATTTTTCTTGTATCTCTTCACTATTCCTTCACACACACCCCACACACTTACTTGGTGGTGGGAGGGGGACCTATAGTTTAAGGTTGGTCCCGGACCACCAAGAGCAACAGCCTTAAGTACTTAGAAAACCTTTTTCTCTAGAGGTACCGGTCCCACGACTCTCCGGAGATGAACAACTCCCTTGCTAGGCAAGTGTTCACCGCATGGGCCACCGAGGCTCTTCCAGAGTGGGAGGCGGGAATCGAACCCGCAAGTCGACGGAGTGGGTCCAAAGCCAACGCCTTAACCCCCACGACCATCGTCCCACTCTAACTTTTTTTTTGTAGAAGTTTAAAATTGGAATGAATATAATATATCTCGTAAATGGAATGAGATACGAAAAAACAGGCAACATTTTTTAATTCAACTCCAGAATAGTATATTAGTACCCTACTAAAAAAAAGTCAGGAATCGTCAGAAAAAAAGTCAGGACATCTGACCATTTCTGACCACTTTTGTTACGTTTCTCGACAGAAATCGTCAGGAAAAGTCAGAATTCGTGACAAATGTTCAGAAATCGTCAGAGTTTGGGTTCGAAGGATAATCCTTTTATCAGGGGTCCAAGAATGGAATGTCATAAAACCTAATCCCTTTTATATTTGCCAGATTATTTATATTATTTATTTATGTTTATCTATGCATATTCTCTTTCTACTTATAATTAATTAATAATATTTATATATTGAATGACTCTGAAGGTGAATCTGAAAATTTTGTCCGTTTTGACGTATCTCTTTCTCTTTACAAGATACATTATATTTGATCTAATTTTATATTTTCTAGAAAAATGTTTAGGTATCTGAAATCGTCGAAACCCGTAGATTCTGAATTTCTAACTTTTGAATCTGTATATGCAACATTGAAAAAAAAATTATTTTCAATTTTTAATCCTTTTGGGCTGCCTACCTGCGGTCCTAGCCGATGAGCTATCTGATGGGATGTGAATTAGCATATCTTCAGAAATCGTCAGACTCGTCAGGAATGGTCAGGATGTTCAGGAATCGTCAGAACTTCTGACCATTCGTGACGATTCCTGACTTTTTTTTTAGTAAGGTAAATAATTTATAATTATATAATATATACCCTATATAATGAGACAATTCATAAATTTAAAAAAGTATTAACAACTTGAAGAAAATTTTAAAAGGGGATTCGGGTTGGTGGCGGCCGACTACTGTAAACCACTCTGCCCGCCCGGTACGTGACGAATACAATAGAAACATTATATGACCATCGCATCTCTCTGAGTGCCGTTTCGGTGCCGAAATCAGCACAGTCACTGAAACGGCACTGGTGGCCCAGTGCCGTTCGCCAGTGCGGTATCAGTACTGTTTCATCGGCAGGGTTTGAATATTTCTTGAATTTCCTCGATTTTTTTTATTGTTTAATCTTACCAAATTGAAACTTTTTACGTTATGATATTCTACAATATTTTTAGAAATATTACGATATCGTTTGAAATGTTTTGAAATCTTTTTTAATTTTTTTATAGTTTATTTTACAAAATAAAAAATCATTTGAAATTTCCCCAAGAATCTTGAGAAAATTATTTTTGTTAAATCTTTTCAGAATTCCTCAACCTTCTAATCTTTTAAAATTATTCAAATATTTTTCTGAATTTCTTTTGAATTCTACAAAATTAAAAAAATTGACTTAAAGGTCTTTCAGATTCTTCTTTGACAATTTGAGAAATCTTTCGAAATGTTTGGAATTTTGTAAAAATATTCTCTTTAAATTAATTTTTCAAATTAAAAAATCATTTTAGTTTTTCTTAGAAACCTAATGATTTTTTTTCATTTTCTTGAAACCTTACAACACAAAATTTCGCTGCAAAATCTTTTACACTCTTTTTAAAAATTTTAGGAAATAATTTGAAATTTTTTGTAATCTCCTTCGATTTTCTCTTTAAATTAATAAAAAAATCATTTCGAATTTTCGCATGAATCTCGAGAACACTTTTTTCATTCGCTTGACACCCTGATAAATTCAGTTTACCTAAAAATGGTTTAAATCCTGAAAAATAAAAATTGTCTTGAAGTCTTCCATATTCTTTTTCCACACATTTTGAAATCATCAAAACATAAAATTTCCAGAAAGCCCATAATTTCGTTTTTCTTATCTCTTTGAAAATGTAAAAAAGTTTACAAAATATACTGCTATAGCAAAATGTTAAGAACATAATTATTTTCCAATACTAAACAATTATTTACAATTTGACATGCAATTAAAAATGTTACGTAATCGGGTCAAAAATCCCTCCCCCCCCCCCGCACGTAACAGACCGTAACGAAACACGAACTCCCTCCCCCCTGTTTAATCTTACGTAATTTGTGAATTATCCCTTTCTCATATTGTCCCAAACCATTTAAGTACTAAAATGTCCAAACAATTGCGCGTAAAAATTTCAAAATGCACAATTTGATATTTTAACCCATATAAAGGGCAATTTTTCACGTTTAAGGGTAGTATTTTTTTCCGCCATTCAATGATCATAGTGAATGTTAAGATTCATAACAGATGAGGGATAAATAAAATCATATTTTGATGATTTTGACTGAGTTACTTATCATGATTCAATTGAATTATATCTAAAAAGCCTAATTTTGATTCATCTTTCATACTTTGCAGGTTCCATTTGACCTATAGACATTTCAGAAATAATAATGAAACTAACAACAAGATGTCAAGATGAAAAAATGTGTCGTCTACTTCTGGTTTTCAAACTTTATGTTTATAAACTCTCACAAGTCAAGCGCGTCAGGCGAGTAAGTGACACAAGGCACGAGCAGACAACTATTTTCGAACTGGAAGCCGCGCGCGCACACGGGTACTTGGACTTGGGCTAAAGAGTAGGGGGTGAACGTGTGTGAAAGATCGGCTCGTGGTAGAGAACGATAGAAGGCGGGATCGTTTGAATTGAATTCATGGCTAGCGGAGCGAGTGCCAGATTGAAAAATTAAAAAATGTTCAGATCGCGGCCGGAAAAACACAGTTATATAGAGAAGGATGACAACAGTAAGAAATAGAGCTCAGGCTAAAGATGCGATGGAAGTTGAAAGATTAAAAGTAACGCCAAAAATGATGATAAGATTTTATTCATGTGATGGGCATATATGAAGAAAAGCGGGAGAAAAGAGAAGAGGAAATAAAGAAAGAGTGTAGGCGGGAAATGAACGAACTTAGGAAAGGAATGAGGAAATTAAAATAGGTCAGGGAAAAGCGAGAGAAAAAGATGCAGACATTGGAACGAAGGCTAGAAAAGCAGGAAGAGACTAATAAAAAGGAAGAGGAGTTGGGGGGTAGGATAAAAAATAAAAAACTCAAACCGAGATTTTGGAGTTGAGGAGATTGGGAATAAGGAGAAGGAAAGGCTGACAAAAATAGAACAAAGCATAGAAAAGAAAGATAGAGTATAAAGAAAAAGAAACATAGCGATAAAGGGTCCGATATCAGAGGCGAAGAAGCTGAAAGAAGGAGTGGAAGAAGTACTGAAAAGGATAGATGCTAAGGTAGGGACAGAGGAAGTGCGAAGTGTAGGAATTCAATTGCTCGGTTTATGATGCTGAAAGAGCTTTGGCTGATTCAAACGGAAGCTCAAACCAACGATGGATCAAAAGACGCTTGCATCAGCTGAACAGAAGATTGGACGGGGAAGACAGAATGCGTCCCGTGTTCAGTGTGTAATTGACTACATAACATCTGTTAGACCGTTCACGGAAAGGGTTCGAAAGTTAGCCCAAGAAATAAGGATCTACAATCACAAACTGAACAAGTCAAAGCTGCTGACAATCAAGCAGCCAGGCACGGGCTGGCCATTTGGGAATTTGGGAGATTTCCCGGTGGGCCGCGAGCCTTGAGGGCCGCCGAGGGCATACCAGGGCCGCCTTTAGTACAGGGTCCACCAGGACTATGGCCCCAGGGCCCTCACCGATTAGGGCGCCGATTAGGGCACCGGAAAAAGAGCCGCGCGGGTACAAAATGCCAGGGCCGCATTGATATCCCAGTCCGTCCCTGCAAGCAGCATATTGTTGATAAATACGGGTGCTATCTGACGCACGATTAACAATACAGAAATGGATGAATGGGTCAGGAAGAATCAACAGTTTCTCGCTGACCCAGCTTGCCCCTCGGTGATCTCCCTGTTTCTGTCAAAAATCCACCAAGCCCGACAAGGTTGAAACTTGTACCAGAGAGCTGTACAAGACCCCAAAAACACTGGAATTGAAGGAAAAAATAGAAATATCCTCTTCGAGGAGCTTTGCGATCACCTCATAACATCTGAAGTGAAATATCCATCAATCACTGCCGAAGAGGTGAAGAAATCTCTGAGGGGCAGAAAGGACTTCTTCGCTACATTAAAGAATGATATCAAGAACGTCTGGATGTATCGCTTGATAATCAAATTAAGTTTTTATATTATGAATCCTATCGAAGGGGAATCACTTACATAGTCTTAGGTAATCCTGAAAGTTAGCAATGGGCATAAATATGAATTCTCAGATTGAATAACAATAGATAAATTGAATATGGAAGACCTAACGGTAAATGGCAACATCAAAGAAGTCCAAAGGATATTAAAAGCTATGAACCATTTGTAAATAACAGCAAGCTCAGTGATGTAGAATTACGTGTTGCAGATATATTGTTTGTGAGTTTGTGAGCTGGATAAGTTCTGTAGAGCTTATCCAGCTCACAAACTGATTTCAGCCGTGCACAGCTCAGTATTTAGAGATAAATTTGGTGCGCACGATTCAGTCTGGAACCTTCGCTTCAGAAATGTTTGTAGCTAAATGTTTGTTGTGCCTAAGAGGTATACGAGTATTAAAATATTTTCAGCTAAACTCAAAAGAAGTATTCTGTAAGCGAGTATTCAAGTTTGATGTTTCGAGGGATGCCTATAATTCTTATGAAAATCAAGAACCATTCCTGGACAAGTTGGTTTTGTCTGCTGGAACTTCTGTTTTCAGTAGAATGTTTCGCCGTCAATTCAAAGAAACGTGATGATTCAAAGATGTATGTATATTCTACAAGCAAAGTTGACCAAGGACCCCTGATTATGAATATCAAGGATACTTCTTCGAAATCTGATGCAACAATTTCTAAACAATTACATTATTTTTTAAGATAAAAATTTGCTAAAAATGTTTCCGGAAAGTTCATGGAAAAACAAAACAATAAAAGAACGATGTTTTCGGAGTGGTAACGGAGAGAAAGATTAAAAGGAAGCTACCAGATAAATAATTTTTAAAAAATCGAAAATCTCAACTGTAGGATTGCAGATGGGACAGACCGAAGATTATTTTGCAATTAATTGTTTATAAGGCCATAGTTAACAAATGATTTGAATTAAAAGACAATCTATAAGAGACAAAGTTTTTGTTTTATATATAATTTTAAAAACACGTTTAGAAACGAAAGCTATATCGAATAACCGTATTTGTTTATGAAAATTTTTATTAACAAAAACACGATTGAGATTTTTGCAAAGTAACCAAAGTTTTTTCTAATCAAGGTAATTTCCCAATGATTTTTCACAAAAGTTATAGCATCGACCTTGTACAATGTACACAGGGTCTTTTATTAAGAAGTTCAAAAAATTGCACACTTATAGTTGTTGAAAAAGGACCAATTTTAACACTTACATATTAACAAAAGTTTTAGCTGAGTCGGAAAATTTTCTTTTTTCTCGTGAAGCAAGTGTCCTGAAAAATGATTTACGTTTTTTTTTTTTTTTGAAAATTTTTGGTTTAATAGTTGCCGAGATATGCAGGCGCAAATGTGTCAATTTTAGTGCAAATTCAATTGTTTATAACGCTCTAACTTGAAAACATGTCTTTGCATGAAAAATTTGTTGATATAAAAAAGTTTTCCAGATTTCGAAAAAGTAACCTTGATACTCATAATCAGGGAACTTTTGCGGACTTTTCAAGCTTGTATGGTCCAAATAAATTATAATACATACAGTGCATTTGCTGATAATGCGAACAAATAATATTTTATGAAAAAAACTTCATTACTGTTGACACAATTTGAATATATTTTCGAAGAAAGAAATATCTCTTCCTGCCTATAAATGTGCCTAATGTGCATTCATTGTTTATAATATTGACAAATAATTTCGGATGACAAGAATTCAACAGTGACCATCACAGTTAATATAATTCGAAGAAAACTGCTTGTTTTTTTTCCTCGATATGGTCGTGTAGAAAAACAGTGCAGTGTAGCTTTTTTCAATTTCTTTTGCGTTTTTTTTTCAAATTTATTTTCTGGTTATTCTTTTCTTTTTCTTGAACTATCAAAATAACCAAAAAAATCGCACACTGAGTAAAGAACCAGTCTAACCGACTCGAAAAGTGAAATTGTAAAACTGATCCACAGTCATTAAAAAGTGCCGAAATAATATGGAGTGTAACAAAATTGACGTATATGACTCTAGGGAGATCTCCCCTTAGTTATGCAATATACCATTTTTTCATGTAATTTGGTCGAAACAGTATGTAACAAGCTTCTGGAAGAAAATACAATATTAATTGTTTATTTCTACCGCAAGTAAAAATGGTTTTATTATTAAATTTATAATGGCACCTCAGAGGGCCTACCAGAGGCAAGATGGACCCTACCCAGGGCCTCTTTATCGGTCCTGGGTAGGGCAACCTACATTTGACAAAGTGTGTATGCCCTCGCGAGGCTCAACTAAAAATTTCCACCCAAGCTATAATAATTTTCCTCCTAAAATATTTTTGTAAGTGAATAAAAGGCAACTTTTTTGTATTTTTTTTTTTTGAAAAAGAAGACCGGGGCATTGAAAAAAAATAATCAGCCTTCAGAAATATAACATATTGACCCTTTAATGTAATTACCATTTACTTGTAACATTTTAATCCTACTTCAGATCACACGCAATATTATATTTTAGTTTAATTTTTTTAATTTAATTAATGTCGTGGATGAGTGACGTTTAAATTTATCATTCTAAAATTCTTTGAGATTATGTTTCGGCTGCCTAAAGGAGATTCCTTGATTTCTTCGGGGGTCATATCTTCAATCGCGCCGCTGTTTATGTTCAGTTTCACCCGTTTGCTAACTCTTCTTACTGCATATATTCCACGAAGATAACTATTACTCTCCACTACTGCAAAGATGTCGCCAGTGGATGTTGTTAAAACATTCAGCTCTTCGTTTGACAAGGACCTATTGTTATCCAGCCCAAATCCACGCAATTGAATTTCTGTATTGGCAGGAAAAGTGTATCTTCGAATTTCGAATTGCCGGTGCAGATTGGTTCGAGGAATGAGCCGGATAAAACTAAGTTCTTCAGGTGTACATCCCAAAACGAGAGAAGAATGTTGGGAATGTTGCCTGAAAGGAGGAGACCTGGTCCTGACACGAAGAGAAGGTTCTGCAGGAGGAAGAGATCTTTCAGGAGAATCATGTCTGTCGGGAGAAGAAGAAGTTCCGGAACGAGGATCCACGGGAATAGGGTCGCCATTCGGTAAACAGTCGAACTGTAAACTCAACTCTGCAACAAAAAATATAGGATTATATTTTTGTTCAAGTCGAAAATCAAATGTAGGTAGAGGGCTATTGCTTGGTTTTCCCGGTCAAAAACTCCATTTTTTCAGGTTGACTTTTAAGCGTTTATGTTACAAATTATTTAATACTAATTGCTTTATTATATCAATTTTGAACAGAATTAAACGGTTTGGAAGTCTAAGGGAAAACATATAATGTAAATCATTGTAAAAGTGATTTCAGACTTCACAGCGCAAAATGACTTTAAACCCAGAGAAATAGGGTGATTTTCAAGAAAGCAGGAAACAGTATTGAGGGGATTCAATTCTTTTAAGTAACCTTATTGTAGGTACCACATTCCTAAGATTTGAAGATAAAACATATTACATTTTCAACAAAAAAGTTAGTTTCCAACAAAAAAGTTAATTTTCAACCAAACAGTCACATTCCCAATCAAATAGTTGAATTTCCAAGCCAAAAATACCTTTTTCAGAAGGAAGTTAGATTTTCGACCAAGAAAAGACAAATCTTCAACCAAAAAATGAAACTTTTCTACCAAAAGATGAGTTTTCAATCCAAAAAGATGAATTTTCTGTCCAAAAGTATGGATGTTCAATAAAAAAGTTGAATTTTTCACCAAAAAGGATGAATGATCAACAAAAAAATTGAACTTTCAACAAATTTATTATATTTTAAACCAAACATTGAAGTTAACCTTTGTTGTGCACTGGGGGTAGGATATACCCCAACGTATTTTCAAACGCATTTTTCTAATCCGTACAATGCGAATCGGGACCTGTGCAGCCGTCTACATGTAGTCTAGGAATAACATTTCAAGAGGCAGAGGTGAAAAGTTGACGTTCGGAAATTCTGGGGTGTGAAATACCCCATGTGCACAGTACGTGTAATTTCATGAATAATTTCAACTTTTATTTTGTCGTTTTTTTTTTGCCTATTAGTGCGTAAATAGTGTGGATAATAGTGGAAGAGAGCTTGTTTTTTTCCTCTTTTATGAATACATATATTTGTAATGTCTGTAGATGACTTATAATTTGAGAAACCGCCCCATTCTAGAGCAGCTACATGTGGTGGACGAAGAATCCAACGGCTTCGATGATGTTGTAGATTGATATTTGTTCCTAAAATCTTGAATTTTTTTTATATTTGTATAATTTCACATCATTTTGTGTGATAATGACTCAAAAATCTTCCAATAAAACGATTATTTTGAAAATAGACCCATATTTCTTATAATAATCAATACTTTCATTTTTGTTAAAATCGTGTGAATTCATATAGAAAAATGAATATTCTTTTTTCAACTCCGCCATAAACTAATATTTTTTCTTGAAAGTGTGGTACTTCTAGAAAATAATCCTGCAAAATGTATTCAAAAATATTAAAAATTGAAATTTTTATGCATTTTTCAGTGAAAAAGTCAATTTTTCGTTTTTTTTTCGTTAACATGATTTATAATTTTTGTACGTTACAAAATTTTAATGCCATCTATTAGACCTTATCTTAAAAGCTTTAAGCAATGGCCAGCAATTTTGTTTGAGTCAAAATAACGAATTGTACGTCTGCAATAAACGTTTGAAGTGACTGGGGTATGACATACCCCCTGTGCATAATACGTAATTTCAAAGAGCTGTGCACAACAAAGGTTAAACAAAAAATTAATTCTGAACTAAAATTATAATAGTTTTCATCAAACTTTTTAATTCTCATCAGACAAGGTATTTCGCGAATGTGTCTGTCTGTATGTATTTGGGTGTGTGTGTGTGTGTGTGTATGTATGTAGATTTTTATTTTCTTAGCACGATAACATTCAAAAGAATTGACAGATTGGATTGGGCTTCGGTATATTCTTCAAGTATCCTGATATGAAGATAAAGTTCAAAAAACTTATCTCATCAACTTTTTTTGACAAAAAAAAAATTACTGGAGTTATAACATTTACAAAATTCCAAAAAACAAACGAAAATGAACATTTTAAGCCAAACAACGCACGATATGAAAAAATTCAAGAAAAAAAATGTTTCTTTTTGATCACCCTACAAATTGTTATGAGACTTCTTTTAATTTTCTTAAGGCATAGAAAATTCAAATATTTATCGTACAAAAAAATTAATGAAAAATCAAAAATTCCATTTTGCGGTCAAAATATACAAGATACGAGAAAACATGGATAGACAAAAAATGTGCACTCAAAAAAGATCTACAAATTTGTTGATAAGCACTTTTTGATGGGATGCGTAATTTTTGTTTTATTTGTTAAAAAATGATTTAAGAATAAGGTAAATTAAATTGTTGGTCAAACGAAGAATAGACAAAATTTGTTCAACCAAAAAAAGATCTATAAATTTTGTCATAAACTTTTGTTATAAAAAAACATTTAAAATAAAAAAATTAACTTTTTGGAAAAAAGATACACGCTACAATATCATTTTATCTAACCAAATTTTTCGTCTGAATTACATTTACAAATTTTCTTAGAACCACTTTACGCTAGGATGCATATTTTTGGTTCAAATCGTAAGAAATAACATTGAACATGAACAAATTATAATTTATGGAAAATGACAGAAATGCATAATAACAAATTGTTTTTTTATAGCATGCGCACTTTTTTCAATTATAAAAACAAGACAAGAAAAATACGTCTGTTTTCAATGTGAACGCATATTATGAATTGCAATAATATAAATTTATTGAAATGATACATTTTTCAGGGTAGCTGAGAGTAAAATTTAATGCAAAATGTGAAACAAATATCAAATTAATCATGATAAATACAATTCGTACTTTATTTTGCAGTATCTAAATAAGCAATCACAGGCCGACGTACAGAAATAAATGCAATATACATTTGATATAATAATGTTGAACACATAATGTAGAAAATTTCGCATTTCGGACAAAATTGAGTGCGAAGCACGAGGTACGTGATGAGAATGTATTCCTTAAATCCGAAGGAGCTTTAACAAAAGAGAATTCACAATCACCAAATTAAAGTTGTCGATACTTTGACCTTTAATTTGAATGGTATGTGCACAAATGTGGGGGAAATACAAATACCGAGCGTGTAGCCCGAGGTAAATACAGTATCGAGCACGAAGCGCGGTATAAATATATTATCGAGCGCGAAGCGCGAGAACCAACAGTCGCGCGCCCTAGGCGTTATTGAGTATTCAATTTCTTATTACTGTCTCAAGCCGAGTCAGACTCGGTAAAAAAAGTGTCGACCCGACATGATCAGAGAAAATAATAATAATAATAATAATAATAATAATAATAAATAAGGGAAATCGCAGCTTTTAAAAAGTCCTACATCATTTTCTAAAACCATTTTTGATAGAGCTTGTCATTTTGGTTTTATTTATCGGAAATACTATGAAACAATTCAAGATTCAAATTTTAAAACCAAACAACACAAAATACGAGAAAAAGTGTCAAGGAGGAAGTATAGATTTTAAATAAGTCATATTTTGAGTTTGAAAATGCAATTATTTTATAGAAAATGAAACTCTTTTGGCTTGAAAATAGTGATTTGTGATACAAGTGCGCAAAATAGGTGATTGTGCGCGAGTGTGAATCTTGCAGCATAAGCCGTAGGCGAATGATGCAATCACACTAGTTACACTAGTTACACTAGTCACACGCTTTTTTTTGCAACGCCCGTCCGAAAAAGTTGTGAGGAGGTGGTAACGAAAAATAATAATTTTATATTCATAGAGTGGAGTAAAAAAATGTTGTTGGAAAAAAAAATTTGTTTGGAAAAAAAATTGTTTTCTAATGTTTGAAAAAAAAAATTTTTTAATTGTTGAAAAAAACTATTCTGAAGAAAAACTTTCTACAAAACAATTTTTGAAAAATAATTTTATGAAAAAAAATGTTGTGGAAAAACATTTTTGAACAAAAGTTTTGTGAAAAAAAGATTTGTGAAGAAAAATTGTTTTAAATATAATTTTGAAACAAAAAAATTGGTTGAAAAACATTTTTTGTAAAAAAAAAATGTTGGCGTTCATGCTCTTTTGCTCGCTCTTTTGCCTGGGTGGGGAGGGGCTACGCAACCCTAAAAACAAATCTTCAATCGTTAAAAGATTTGTTCAAGTTAAATCTAAATTAATTTCAAGAAGATACCAACACCTATGCCAGTGTCTAAAAGTACCTCATCTCAAAAGTGCTCATGCACAGCGTTTTCATCAGTGCCTAAAGTAAGCCATGTTCAAACTGCGCATGCACGTAAATTGTTTCGCACACAGTCTGCTCAAATAAGGTCCTTTGGGCACCATTTGGAAGCATGCAAACGTCAACTTTTGAGGTGAGTGTTTCAAAAAGTTAAAAATTCAGTAGAATAATTAACTATTTGGATGAAAATGAACCTTTTTGATCAAAATTCATATTTTTTTTATGAAAGTTCAACTATTTTGGTAGAAAATCAAAACTATTTCATTGAAAGAACCATTTTGTTGAACATTCGTTTTTTGTTTGTTACTGTTTTTGGTTAAATTTGCACTTATTCCGTAAAATCTCAAATAAAGTTTGGCAGACAATAGAAATTTGGGATAGAATACAGATTTTAATGGCAGAAATTCTGATTTGCGTATAGCTTAAAAAAATATACCTAAAATTATATGTAGATATATTATATTTTATTATATTCACCAATATGATTGTGGATAAACACGAAGGATAAGACGAGAAGACGAACAACCCTCATCTTTTCTTATTGAAGGAAAAAATAATTAATGTATTATTGAAGAATTTTATTAACAATGTAACTAATGAATATTCTAGTGCTTCTTTGATTATATGTAAAACGTATATTCTACAGTCGTTATCTCATAAAATATAAGCTCTAAGCTTGTCCTTCTGAAATATTTACATTTCATTAGTCAATTTCTGAAAAGAAGATTTATTTACCATCATTTTTTAAAACGGTTATCCCGAATTGTATGAAGACATGAGTATAACTGGATGAGTAGGGTTGTCAAGTTTCAGGAAACTTTGACCAAATAAAAAGTTTCATGAAACTTTGGAAACGTTTCATAGTTTCCAAAGCTTCAAACATTAGGGCGTGAAAATTCAAAATATTAAAAAAGTACTATTAAGTATTAAATATAAACATAAAAAGGGTATCCTTTGTGTTTCGAAGCGAATCGGCAAAACTACTGCAAATAAATAAATTACGTGTTAATTGTTAGCAGCATATAATTTTTAAAATATTTTATTTGAAAAATTTGAAAATTGTTTTCAATAAAATGAAAATAAACTTTGTATTTTATACATATTTAATTATTATCAGAGTATTTCATTTTTAAAATGATTTCATCAAAAATTAGAAGCTTCGAATGGAAATAAATAAGATAACATCCTGCTATTTCATTAAACTATCAGGTTTATTTTTAGAAATTTTTTTTCTCTCAAAAACATTTCAATTTTTATCAGTGCTATATCTCTCAATATTTTAAATAAATATTTGATATAGAAATACATATTTTCATAAGAAAGCTTAAATCTAGCTTGAACGTTTGGTTCTGTTAATTGTGATCGAGCACAACTTTGGTATTAAAAAATCCTAAAACTATAAATTGGAAGCTCAGTCTTCAATGGCTTTCTCTTAAAATATCCATTCTAGCTGCCTAAATCTTGAAGCAATGAATCTAAAAACTTAAAATAATATAGGTAAATAATTTATTTGTATACATGTTTAAAAACCAGATCATCAAATTAGACTCACAATACTTCTTGCAGTAGATCATTCTTACATATTTTGACCCAACAACTCTTCACCCAAAAACTCTTCCAAATACACCTCCTCAAACCATTTTGGTTCTTCATTTTCTCCTAATACGACCTGCATATCATCTGATTCGTCTGCAGGAACGTTCAGTTCACAAAAATTGTGAACTTCCTTATCCTTTTCTAACTCTTGAGCCTTCTGCGATTTTTGCTTTCAAGTTGACTTCAGATTCTTTAATTAAATATTTATCAAACATTAAATTAATTCATACATATTACAAAAACAATAGGTAAGTTTTTCTTAAGCTTCGGATAAGAAGAAATACCTTCATATTTTGCTTAATATATGTAAGTTTTCCGGCTCTTTCAATCATAAGACGATTGGTCACTTTATTGTGAACGCCAGCATACGTACTATTAGTAAGTTCACAAGCTGCAGAAGTAAGTGGCTAGCTTAGGATTTTTAGTGCCATAGATCACAAAGAGTTACTGACGCAACAGAAAGCCTTCCACCACAGGTAAGGCGTCATTTTCGTCGCCGTTACTTTAAGATGCATTTTATTCCAGACACCTTCCTGCACCATCAAGGAAATTACTTTTTATTTCTGCAAATGCTGTGCACGCTGAACTCATCTGAGACTCGTCACTCTCTATTTTGTGAAGCCAAGACACCAGCGGTTTTAGGAACTCAATTATTTCCTCAAGATTATTCCAGAAGTCACAATCCAGTAGAATCTCTTTTGTTCCTGCGCTCATAATTGTTTCCGCTCTAGGATCTGCGCACAACTCTCGAAGGGGAACTCTGTTGCATAGAACTCTCCTCATGCAAATAAATATTGTCCCCAATCTTGCCTTTCCTTGCATGTGCAATGCTCATTGCTTGTCAAAGCAACCTTCAAATATGAAATGCACATATCTTAGTTAAAATATGAAATTTATATGATTTATAATAGAGTGATTGTAGTACAAAAATATTAAACTACCTGCTTCTTTCTTTGCATCTCTTTTGCATCGTTGCTTTTCGACGAAAACTGCTCGAAGGATTTGACTCCCTCTTACCTCATTCACCACAGAAACGCAGGCCTTTCTTACTACAACGGTGCAGGTTGTTTCCAAGCAGATATCTTTGAAGAAATGATGAATACCGTGCAACAAACAGCCATAGGCAGTAATATGCGGATATTCTTCCTGAACTATTTTCCATGCTAACTTCATTGCCGAAGCATTATCAATCACAATACCGGTAACTTTAAGAGGACCAACTTTGATTCTGCTCGCAATCATCATATCAGAAATGTGCCGTCCGGTGTGGTGGTCTGCTCCCGTAGGAATTGTTTCAATAAAAATTGGTTCTGGTGTGGTCATCACAACGTTTACGATGGCTGCCCGATGAATATTTGACTAACCATCCATCTGTAAACCCAAACAGGGTGCATCTGTAATTCTTTGATCCACGTCTTTTTTTACCTTCAGAAATTCAGCGTCTAGTAGTCGGTTAGAGACAATGTATCGTGAGGGAAGTTTAAATGTCGCCCTCAGTTTGGAAAAAAAAGCTATCCAGTATTAATTTTCCACTAGCGAAAGGGGAGAACTGGAACAATATATTGCTCTTGCTAGAAGAGTCTGCAGTTCCAACTGAAAAAACCCGAAATAATTTTTTTAATTTATATTTTATTACAATCAAAATCAAAATATAAACAAATTTTATATCAACAGGGTGTCCAGCGATTCTTAGAAACAAAATCTAAGGTCTTTTCCAGGTCAAGAAATCAATTTTTTCCAGGTCTCCTTTTTTTACATCAAATAATGAAATGAACATTTGTTATACATGTAAAAAATGAGCTACTTCCTTCGTTATTGGCCAACTATTTCTAAAGAAAGACAAATTATAAATAAACAAAGTCTCAATTTCTTGCGAACATAAGTCTCCTTTATAAAATCTGTGGGAATATCTTAAAAATTTTACAAAGTCTTTAAAATCATTGTGATCTTTGTGAAATCTTCTGAAATCTTTACGAATAAGTTGGAATTTTTTTAAATATTACAAACCTCAGTGAAAGCTTGAGATTTCTCTAAAATCTTTGATAAATCTATTGGAATTTTTTAAAGCTTTTGTAAAATCTTTAAAATTCTTGAAATCCTTCTGAAATTTTTTTGCAATTTTTTGAAATCCTCAAAATATTGGTGAAAACTTTCTTTAATCTTTATGTTTGAGATACTTCTCATTCGTTTGAAATCATTAAAATCTTGTGAAATCCTCTATATTTGGTTGCAGCATTTTGAAATCGTTTAAAATCATTGAAATGTTTTTAAATCTTTGAAATCTGGTGTACTGCACTTTCGTTGAAATCGTTGCAATTTTTGAAATCTTCTGAAATCCTTATGAATTCTTTGAAAATTTTTCAAAAGCTTTCTGAAGTATTCGTTTGAAATAACTGGAATATTTGAAATATACATATGTGAAATCTTTCTGAAATTTTTTCATATTCGTTTGAAATCACTGAATATTTAAAATCTTTGTGATATCTTATGAAATCTTCGAAATCTGTTGTACCTTAACCTTGTTGAAATTTTTTAAGTCCTTGAATGCTTTGAAATCTATCAAAACTTTGTGAAATTTTTTGAAATATTTAGAATATTTCTGAAATCTTTCCTTAATATTTGTTCGTAAAATCTTTTCTGTTTATTTGAAAGCATCAAAATCTTTTAAAATCTTGTCAAATTCGTTACAAACCTTTGGAAATAATTCAAAATCTTTTCGATGTTTTGAAATCATTAAAGCTGGTGTACTGTACCCTTCCTAAAATCTTTGAAATTCTTGAAATCTATTGAAATCCTTGTGAACTCTTTGAAGTATTTGTGAAATCTTTTGTAAACATTTAAAATCACTCGAATATTCAAACCGTTGTCAAATCTTTTGAAATATTCTGAAAATTTTGTAAATAGATTAAAATCATTGAAATGTTTTGAAATCTTTGAAATGCTTGTATTCTTTTGAAATCCTTATGAAATCTTTGAAATATTTCTGCAAACTTTTGCATTCGTTGGAAATCATTGGAATATTTGAAATATTTGTGAAGTCTTTCTGAAATCTTTTATATTATTTTGAAATCACTGAATATTTAAAATCGTGGTGATAACTAATGAAATCTTCTAAAAAAATTTGATATCGTTCAAAATCTTTAAAATATTTTGAAATCTTTGAAATTTGGTGTACTGTACCCTTGTTGAAATCCTTGAAATTTAATTCTGAAGCGGAATTAACATCGAAATTTTTAACTTATAATTTTTATAATTTGTTAGTTGAATACCACAACAAAATTTAGGCTTCAATATTCTATATAAGCGGAGAGGAAATGAAAAGTTTATTAAATCATTCACAATATTAAAGTCTGTTCTTTGCAATCTATATAATAATTGGTACAGTCTACAAAAAGTGTCTTGAAATCTCTTTATTTATTATGTTATAAACAGAATAAAAATTATATCTCGATAAATAAAAAACTTTGCAGTAGCAAGATTTCTTCTAAACAAGATGTTTCTTTCATAATAGACTACAAAAATTAAATTACTCTTCGCATTTCAATGAAATTACTGTTTTAAAAGTAAAAAAATTTTAATTCAGGGTTCGCATGAGAAATTCAAGATTTACGGGTTTCCAAGGTTTTAAAAAAGTTCAAGGAGAATTCCAGATTTTTAAGGTTTTCAGGGTCGCTGGAAACCCTGATCAAACATTAGTTTCTACCCTCGTGAAAAGAAAGACCAACTTTAGATCACATTAAGACCAGTTTCAAACCACGTTTGGTCTTTTTCTGGTCTTTTACCTTTCAGCTTATACCTGCATCAATTTTAGGGCATTGAAATAGACACCACTCTCTCTGAGAAATAAGGATAGCTGTCTGTATCAACAGACTAGCTATACCTAAAAGTCCCACAGAACCTGGGATGATTTGTTATTATTTACGAGATCTAGAAGGCTTCAACCAGTTGCAGTTATATTTATGGCACTCTGTCCCTCCCTCCATCTCGTCATCTCTTTCTGTTGAAACTTACAAGAAAGAGCGCCTCCGTTACAATCTATGACTCGCGATGAGCCTAATAATGATGGGATATTGGAGGTTCAAACTGCCGGGACAAGAATATACCTGCCTATACTGTGATCTAAAGTTGGTCTTTCTTTTCACGAGGGTATATATACTTTAAAGTTGTATACATATCTAAATAATTTCCTAAGCAATTCTGAATGATTAGTTTTTCCGAATGTCGTATTACTTTTTTAAAATTTATTTTCTCTTTCATATTTTAGCACGAAACCTTTCTTTTTTAAAAACTTTCGAAATATTCAATTATAGATACATGATAAATATAGATAATCTTACCTGTAGTAACTCTGGAATTTCCCAGCAAAGTATTTGTTTATTAAATCATTTACTTTTCGTTTGGATCCAGAATTACTAGGATTTTCAGTGTTGTGAATTGAAGTATCTGGAATCTTAATAATAAATTTAAATTTAGAATTTAAAGATTTTTCGGGTTTCAATCGTGTGCGAAACTATGAATGTTGCCGACGTTTCGTGAACATTGCAGTTCACTTCTTCAGGGCTGACCTGAAACTGAAGTTTCAGGTTATGTTGTTCTTATATATGTATTCTCTACGATGCCTGTGATTGGCCAGAGTGCCCCATGGTGGGGACTGCTTGAACTTGATTGGCCAATCAAGTCTTTTTTAAAAAACCCGGGAGGACGGAAAGCCAAATCGGATTGGTATTATATCCATTGTCCGTATTGATGTTATTAGGGTGTTTCAAGATTTCGATTGCTTCTCTATGTTTTCTTGGAAATTTATTGTAGGTTTTGGCAATGACGGTTGTTTTGTCAAATAAAATAGTATGTCCTGTTTCGATATGATACTCAGCTACTGCTGATTGTGTGAAATGTTTTAGCCTAACTTTACTCTCATGTTCCTTTACACGTTGACTTACCGCCCTCCCGGTTTCTCCAATATAGACTTTACCACAAGAACAAGGGATTTTATATACTCCTGGATCACTGAAAGGTTCCTTTTTATCTTTAGGGTTGTTTAGAAGTTGTCCTATTTTTTCAGGTGGTTTAAATATAGTTTGGATGTTGTGTTTGTTGAGAATTCTTCCTATTTGTTCCGTGATACCTTGAATGTAGGGTAGGATGGTGGTTGTTTTTCTCTCTCTCTTTCTTTAGTAGGTTGTGTTGACTTATTTTCTTGAGTGTATTTTCTTATTGCTTTATTAATTTGTTTGTTTGTGTAATCGTTTTGTATTAGGATTTGTTTAACATTTTGTAATTCCTTTTGTAAGTTATCTTTATCTTTTATGGAGACAGCTCCGTATACAAGGGAATTGATGACCGATTGCTTTTGAGATGGGTGGTGTTGGGAGGAGGCATGCAGGTATCTGTTTGTATGCGTGGGTTTTCTGTAAACTTCATGTCCTAATGTGTTATCAGATCTTTTATAAACTAGTACGTCCAAGAAGGGTAATTTTCCGTTTTGTTCAATTTCCATAGTGAACTTGATATTGGGGTGTATTTGATTGATGAAATCGAAAAATTTGTTTAGTTCGTCTAGTCCGTGTCTCCAGATGACAAAAGTGTCGTCAACGTAACGGCACCAGAATTCCGGTTTAAGCTTGGATTTGTTAAAGATTTTAGTTTCTAAATTTTCCATAAAAATATTGGCTATTACAGGTGAGATTGGAGATCCCATTGCTGCTCCTGAGGTTTGTTCGTAGAATTGGTTATTGAAAGAGAAATAGGTATTAGTGAGACAGTGTTCTATTAAAGGTGTGAGATTGGAGGGGAAGTTTGCAAACGATTTAATAATATCGATTGTATCAGAGATTGGTACTTTTGTAAAGAGAGATACTACGTCGAAACTTACTAGGATGTCTTGGGGTTGAATGTGAATTTGTTGTATTTTTCTGATGAAGTCAAAAGAGTTTTGGATGTGTGTGATAGAGTTTCCTGTGAAAGGCTCAAGTTTTTTGGCGAGAAAGCGTGCTAGGTTGTAAGTTGGAGAGTTTATTGCGCTGACGATCGGTCTGAGTGGGATGTTGTTTTTGTGAATTTTTGGAAGTCCATAAAGTTTTAGAGAGATAGGATTAGTAGTTTTTAATTTAGATATTGTATCGCTGTCAAGATTTGAGTCTTTTAGGAGGCTTTGTGTTTTGCTGGTTATTGTTTTTGTGGGGTCTTTTTTAAGCTTTTTATTTGTATCGTCAGTAAGAAGGTCCATGATTTTGTTGTTATGGTCTTCTTTATCCATAATTACTGTTGTGTTGCCTTTGTCTGCGGGTAATATTATGATGTCTTTATTCTGATTGAGTTCTTTAATAGCTGTTTTTTCTTGTTTTGTTAAGTTTGAGGAAGGAAGTTGGGCTTCGCGTAAAATGTTGGCTGTCCTACGTCGTATGTCATTTGCTTTTTCGGGTGGAAGGGTGTATATTGTGGATTCCAAATTACTGATGATTTCTTCTTTTGGGATTTTGGAGGGGGTGACTGCAAAATTATGTCCTTTAGATAAGGCTGAAATCATTTCGTTGCTGAGATGATGGTTAGAGATTTTTTTTACTGTATTAGTTAATGGTGCGTGCTTTACTGGAAGTAATTTGTCAAATTTTATTTTTTGTTCCTCAGTGCAAAAATCTCTAATCCGTTGGGATTGGTCAAATGAAATGCGGTCCAATGTGGACCAAATGTCAAATCTGAGAGTGTTTGATAGAAAAAGATGAAGTTTTAATAGTTTTTTGGAGGTGGTATGCAAGTCAAATTTGGTATGTTGTATCCTTTCTTTTAAGAGAAGCAAACTTGTTTTATGTAGAATTGATTTAGATTTATTATTATTATTATTATACCATTAAGCCATTTCCCTTTCGGGGTAGGCGTGACTTGCTCGGTTGGGGAATAGTAAACAGGTGAATAGGTATAGAGTAGGTTGGTATATGGGCATAAGGTATATAGGAGTTTTATAGGTGTTAGGGATAGGTGTTTTAGATCGATCTGGAATTCTCGTGTCATTTATTTAGATGACACGTTCATTCCGCAACACTGCTCCGACCCAGGTTGCTGATCAATCTCTCTAGCGATCACCCCAAGTGAGGAACCTCACAAAATTGTTATGTATGGTTCCCCACTTGGGCCCATTAGTATCCAAAGTCTCTGTTTCAGGCGCCATTCACACTATTGTCACTCTGTTTACAAACTATTTGTCGCCACACATTTCTGTCCTGGCATACTACTCTAGCTTCCTTCACGTCCATGCATTTCTTCACGCAAGCTCTTCTGTTCCTATGGCTTCTTACGTCTCTTCGGATTAATGTCTCATTCACAGATTCTGACCATTCTTTCGGCGGTCTACCTCTGGGCATTCTACCATTTACTTTACCTTTATACACTTGCTTCGTCAGTCGTTCATCTTTCATTCTTTCAAGATGTCCGAACCACCTTAGCTGATTTCTTTCCCATATGTCAACTAGTGTCTCTTGTGTACCACATTCTTTGAGGATTGTCTCATTTCTGACTTTGTCCATCAGTGTTTTCCCGCATATTATGCGGAGAGGTTTCATGCCGATCGCGTTGATTTTGCTCCTGTCCTTTTCTTGACAGGTCCATGTCTCGCTACCGTATAGTACAGTTGGTACGAAGATAGAGTTATGTATGGCCATTTTAGCTTTTTTTGATATGTTTTTATTTCTGAGGATGGATCCTGCTCTACCGATAACCTGCTTACCCTTATTTATGCGCCTATCTAACTCCCCATCTATTTTTCCGTCGCTAGTGAATAGGCTACCCAGATATACGTACTTGTCAACTTGTTCTAATCCCTCACCATTTAGGACAATGTTGCACATTGTTTTCTCGCTTTTTCCCTCAAACACCATGATTTTCGTTTTATTCACGTTAATTTTGAGGCCCATGTTCCCAATTTAGATGTTCCCAAATGGTTTTTTAACTGTAAGAATTTTGGGACGATGTTATTGTCCCTACACCGTTTTAAGAAAGCTAAAGATGTTAGTAGTTCAGCTTGAGAAGACCTGAGCTTACTAAAGGTGTTAGTTTTAGTAAGGAAACTATCCCCGTAGAGTTCTTTAATAATAGATTTGATACTTTCACGATGATTCATTATAATAAATTTAAATTTAGAATTTAAAATTTAAAGATTTTTCGGGTTTTAATCGTGTGCGAAACTATGAATGTTGCCGACGTTTCGTGAACATTGCAGTTCACTTCTTCAGGGCTGACCTGAAACTGAAGTTTCAGGTTATGTTGTTCTTATATATGTATTCTCTACGATGCCCGTTATTGGCCAGAGTGCCCCATGGTGGGGACTGCTTGAACTTGATTGGCCAATCAAGTCTTTTTTAAAAAAATCTTGTCATTGGCTGCGAGCTTATTATCAATATTATCTATGTTTTCTTCGTTATCCGGATCATCCAGATTAGGATTAGGAGTACAAGCTTCTGTTCTCATTTTTTGTTTAACCACTGCCGGGCACTTTTTGCATGAATCCTTTGTATGAAGAATCATTCTCGTCGTATTTCTTCGATTCGGCCACGCGCAAAAATTGCATTTAACTTTTACGACACGTCCTTCACTAATGTTCCGCGTAAAGTACTCTGCACACAGTGCTTGAGTCGAACCATTTTGCGAATCTCACCCAGTACTCTGTAATCGACTAATCGCGCCTCTGCTTGTATTTGCTCTTATTATTATGAAAGGTATTTTCAAGCTTTCAAAGTCCAATACGATTGTTATCATCTGTTTGAACAACGCCATAAAATTACCTAACTTTAACCTGACATGAGTGCGCATGCGCATACGTGTTTGTGAAACTTTCAAACGTTTCAGAAACTTTGGTCCCTTGAAACGTTTCATTGTTTCATGAAACTTCCAATGTTTCAATGAAACCTTTCATTGACTCACAACCCTATGGATGAGGGCCAAAAATGAAATTTTACAGGATGAACAAAGAAGTTTTCTACGATAGGGTTTCACAATATAAGAATTTGATCAAATTATAGAAGCATTTGTTTCCCAAGAACTCGACAATGAGAATGTGGAAAAATTATTTAAACAAATTTTCTCTGTGCGAAGAGAGGAAAACAAAATGCTCCTTATCCAGTTCCCCGTCATATAAAATTTATAACTGCGTATTCTCATATGCAAACATTTCGAAAAAAGTTCGCACTGATTTGACAAAATTTATGAAAAAATGAGAATGACAACTGGATAAAGATAATAAATAGTATATTGTGCATCGTGTGGAAGAAGTTAGCGATTCTAGACAAGTGTGAAGTTTGCCGCACGAGCACAGCGAGCTCGGCAATGACACGAGCGAATCGCAGTCTCCCACTGGGTTCATATGATACTTTGTCCAACACTGGCGATGGAAATGCGGCTGAGAAGGTTTTCGAGATACGACGAAGTTGTCGATTTCTCAACTGATTGACGTCACAGTAGTCGACGTGAGTACTTTTTCTACTAGTAGAAACTTCGACCACTGTGACTCGATCTTAATTGCCAGCAAGTCTCTAGGAAAGAACCTTGATTATCCTATAAATTTGAAGGTTTATTATTATTTGAAGGTTTATCTGGATAAAATACATAAATAAATATAAATAAATATACATATATATTTCGGTTTCGGATTTGGTTCCTTGGGAATCGAACCGAAGGGCCTATGACAAAGCTACCGAATGCGTCCTCGGGTTGCGGATAGAGGGTCCCTGTACCAAGGGTTTCTGCTGAATATGGTTGCAATAATTAATAAGCAGTCGCGGACAATTGTCCAGGGATGGTCCCGAAGGAATAACTCCTAAGCGAAGGCGTTACGACCGTGCCGAAAGCTGAATGACGCCTGGGTGAGGTGTCTCAAATGGTGACCTGAGATACCGGGCGACCTCTCAGAGTACCAGCCTTATACCAGCACGCGGGGCTCTACAAGGATGAACGAACCCTTCCCCTAGATGCTCGTGGGAACAACAATGAAACCACCAAAACACCAAAATGTTGTAGATGCGGTTCAAAACGATCGAACGCGTAGAGCACCCGACAATGGGTCGGACAACAATGCACTATCCCTATTTGCGGAGGCTTTGTGGCGCGTATGCACACTATGTCGTGACAGAAACACCCAGAGCTTCAGCACGTTTCGCATCAGTCTTCGCGAAATCAAGCCGACTACATCCGGAAAAATGGATATGTACGCGGATCCCTTCCCCAACCGCTGCCTGATCAAGCTGCAGACAAAGATGAAGTGACATTAAGACCAACCGCAGAAAGCAGGCTCCTTCTGAAAGATGATCGCAATTTTAGTACAAGGAGGAACATCAACATGCAAGTTTCTCTTAAGCCCCAAGATCTGGCTGAAATGGATGCCTCCCTTCGTGGTGATATCTCGCAAGTGTCCGACCTCTGGATCATCAATTGCTCAGTTTATGGTGCTGCGAGAGCTTTGGCTGATTCAAATCGAAGGCTGAAACCGATGATGGATCAAGAGATCAGAAGACGCTTGGATCAACTGAACAAGAAAATTGGATGGGCAAGACAGAATGCGTCCCGTGTTCAATGTGTGATTGACTACATAATATCGAGTAGACCGTTCACGGAAAGGGTTCAAAAGTTCGCCCAAGAACTAAGGATCTTGATTCACGCACTAAACAAGTCAACGCTGCTGATAATCAAGCAGCATATTCTTGACAAAATACGGCTTTTATCTGACCCAAGGAGGAGAATGCAGAAGAGGGAGAGATGGGTCAGGGAGAATCAACAGTTTCTCGCTGACCCATCGCGCCTCTTCAGCGATCTCCGCGTTTTTGTAAAAAATCCACCCAAGCCCAAGGAGGTAGAGACATTTTGGAGAGAGTTGTACAAGATCCCGAAAACACTAGAGTTCAAAGACGATACTGACAATATCATCCGCTTCAAGGAGTTTTACGACAACCTCATAAAATCTAATAAGGAATGTCTATCAGTCACTGCCGAACAGGTGAGAGTCTCGTTTGAGCAGCCGAGCTGTAAGGACGTGTTTGTTGTTGCTCCGTCCTGTGCCGTGAGTTTGGAGTGTTTGACTTGCGCTAAAAATTATACCCAGTGCTGTGATGCCGTGATGTTACTGTTGTTTTTAGTTTTGTGATTCTAAAATTGGGGCGGTTATTTATATGGGTCAGGCATTATTCACTTGTAAAGTGCTCCTAGGTTTTCTGAACTTTTTACGCCTGCTCGTATGCTGAGGTAATAAATCCTTCGCACCCGCAACTTAATATGGCGACCTTTGAACAGATGCAGAGCTTGATGTCAAGCCTAGAAGAAAAGCTCAAAGCGGAAATTCATTCAGTGGAAAAAAACATACTAGAAAGCACCTCAGCGATCTTGCAGAGATGTGAAGCCAAAGTTGATGCAGTCGAAAATGAAAATGCCGAGCTCAAGTTGGAGATCGCAAGGCAGGCTCAACGGCTTGATAAGCTTGCAAGAAGAAACAACTTGATACTTTTTGGTATGTATGATGATCCAACGGAAACACCACCCGCGCTAGATGAAAAAATACGGAATTTACTCGGTACCAAATTGGATATAGCACTGAATAGGGAGTCGATTGATGGAGTTCGCCGCGTTGGTCAATTCAGCTGTGGAAAAATGAGACCTGTTTTGCTTTCACTCTGTTCAGGGTCGATGAAGCACGCTATTCTTCAAAACCGTTCGAAACTCAGAGGTACGAATGTTTTCATTGAGCATGACTTGGATCCGGAGTCTGTTAAAATCCGCAAAGCTCTGAGCCAGGAAGCAGCAAAACTAAAAAACGCAGGACTTAACACGCGTATTAGTGGTAACCGCCTGCGAGTAAACAATCTAATTTACAGCTTGGATGATTTAAGAAGATTGAGCCTGGAGGAAATAATTGGAAATAATGTTTCAAATACTGAAGTGCTTAACGACGAGAGCGCTACCACTCTTGTAAACAATAACATGCCACCTGCACCTGTCGCTTCAAAACTCTCTCTGACGTCACAAGCAGGGACACACAGTGATGGGTCAACGACATTTGTGAATGTAAATACAGCTGCTATGCCCAGAAAACAGCTGGGTAGTCTGACGTCTGAGAAGAAGATAACCAACACCAACCATTCTAAACCTAATCAACTCGTTTCTTCAAGGAAAAGAAGGGGTGATCCTCAAGACGCGGGCTCTCTTAACAAATATGTGAATAGGGGAACTCCTACAGGGTCTAGGCAACACACAGACTGACTGGTTGGATCTTCCACGGAAAGGGCAGGAGTTTCAAGTTTTAGTTCTGGGGATGTCTCACCAAATGGAGAAATATGTAAACATACCTCGAGTTTTAGTGTCTGTTATTGGAATATCAGTGGTTTTAATAATTTGTGTAACTTGGATGTAAAGCAGAAAGCATACTTAACTAGTCACTGTGTGATTTGTATAGGCGGGTCATGGCTCACAAACACATCTGTGAAATTGCCGAAATTTTCAGATGGTTTCACCCCCTATTACTCTGTGGCTGTCAAAGAAAAAAGTAAGGGCCGTGGCAGTGGAGGGCTAATTACATTAGTCAAAAACTGCTCTGTCTATTCACAATGCAAACTTGAAGTCAGTAATTTATATCTATTTGTGAAACTGACCTTCGAAAATTCCTTCACTTTGCATATCGGTAATATATATTTTCCCCCATCAGCAAACTCGGACTTCTGTATTGATGCGCTACAAAATGTTTTATTCTCTTCAGACAATGTAAACACGCATTTTTTATTAATTGGTGACTTGAACGCTCGTGTAGGAGCCCTAAATAGCTTTTCTGATGAGATTTTTAATAATTGTAATTTATTTCCGAATAGATCGGCTTTAGATGTCATAGTAAATAAAAGAGGCAAAAAACTCGTGGAGTCCCTTGAAACGTACGACCTAGCGCTCTGCAATGGTCGCTCTTTTTCTGATAGGCTTGGTCAATTTACCTACCTAACGAAAAGAGTCTGCAGTACTATTGATTTATGTTGGTTAAGTATCGACTGCGTAAATCTTGTTAACGATTTTTCTGTCCACAATATTTCGGACCAATCAAATCACTGACTTGTTGCTATCGATCTTAATATTGTACTTAAGGATTCTAGAGAAAGAGAGCCTACCAAATTTTTCGGCGTATCAACGTCAGTAAAATGGAATGACGAGGGAGCGGACCCCTTTTATACTGCTTTGTCAAATTCACCGCTTATATACAATAATGATGTTAACGCTGATTTTTTGTATAATAACTTAATTTCCGCAATAACGCATGCTGCCAGTGAATCTAATATGCTAGTACGGAGGGGCGCTTCCAGTACCTCCGGCCCTTATAATCAGAAAAATGTATGGTTCAACTCGCAGTGCGCTCGTCTGAAAGGGATTGCTGCACGTACTTATAAGCAGTATTCTCGTAATCGTTCTGAGTTTTCCTTGAGCCGTTATATCCAGTCTCGAGACTCATATCTAACGGCAACCAAAGTAGCAAAGAAAGAGCATTCTAAAACAACCCTTATGAGATTAGAAAATGTTAAAAATAGTAGGGAGTTTTGGCAGACGGCAAAATTGTTCGACACTAAGTCTGAATATGCAAACTTATTAAGCACCAGTGACTGGTTTAAATTTTACCGGGATGTTTTTCCGCCCAGACTCTTATCAGACGGTAATTTTATATCAGTGTTGGACCCAGTTCTTGATACTGACTTCACCTTACTTGAACTACAAAAAGTTATCTCGGGTTGTAAGAAGAATAAAGCTGCAGGTCCGGATGGTATAAATAATGACTTTTTCAAACATCTAACCCCCGAGTGGGACCATTATTTGCTCAATATTTTTAATACTGTTCTTAACACCGAAAAAGTTCCTAACCAATGGTCTGTTGTTGATATGTTCATGCTTCACAAGACGGGCGATAAAAGTGACCCATTAAACTATCGAGGGAAAGCTCTTATGAACACAATAACTAAAATCTTCACAACGTTACTCACTGCTAGATTATCAAAATGGACGGAAGCATATAAACTGTTGCCAGTGGAGCAGGCGGGTTTTAGAACGGGGAGAGGTTGCAGAGACCACTTATTTACGCTTTATTCGGTAATAAGCATGCACTTTGCCACTAACAAGAGAGATTATTTATACGTCATCTTTGTCGATTTTAGGAGAGCATTTGACTCAATCAGCCATACTAAGCTTTGGGCCAAACTAAATGACCTTGGTGTAAGTGGAAAAATGATTAGGATTTTGGTCTCGCTTTATGCCAACGCCGGTCTAAGGGTCAAATGTGGTGCGTCCTACTCGGAAACAGTCGACGTGACTCAGGGGGTTCTACAGGGTGATAGCTTCAGTCCTCTCCTCTTCATTCTTTTTGTGGCTGATATTGTGGACTTTTTTGTAAAAAAAGGCATGAAGGGAGTGTGGCTGAATGCGTTTAGATCTCTAGTTATGCTTCTGTTCGCGGACGATATAGTTATTTTTACTAGCTCTTTACACGACGCGACGCTCGCGACAAATTAAAAGTTCTAGAGGAGTATTGTGATCAGAATGGCCTTCAGCTAAATCCAAAAAAAACAAAGATCGTCCCTTTTCGCAAGGCCGGTAAGCTGAAAAAACTTCGCCTACTTAGGTGGAAAGATTCATCCATTCTTGAGTTTGTTAACACCTACACGTACCTCGGAACCCCGTTCTCGTCAGCGGGTAAATTTAAAGTTGCCAAAGACCATTTCGTCAGGAAAGGGTCGACAGCAATTTATAGAGTGTGCAGTATTCTGAAAAAGTCTAAAAATAATTCATGGGAAGCCATTGTCGTGCTCTTGAGATCAATTATCGAGGCCACTTTATTGTACGGTGCTGAAGTATGGTCTATGCGTTATCTTGACGATCTTAACGTTGTACAAAATAAATTTTTTAAACAATTATTCTACTGGCCCAGAAATACCCCTGCGCACTTTATCCGAGTGGAAACGGGATTAGATCAGGTGAGCGTAAGAGCGTTCGAACGCGCCTATAATTGGTGGATTTCTCTAACAAATATGAACGACGACAGGTTGCCTAGGATTTGTCTAAGGAGCCTCTTCGAGTTGGACCAGGATAGTGCCGCAAGTATAGAATTTAATTGGGCTTCGCAATTTAAGTCCCTACTTGAATCTATCGGCGAACTTGATACATGGAATCGGCAATGGAGTCACCCTCATATGGTTACGGTAGAAAAGTCAAACATATTAAGTAAGCGGGCAAATAATATGTTTAGCACTGCTATTGATCGTGTGACCAAATCCAACTATAACAGCCAATTTAGAAACATAAGTCAATTAAACCTTACTGAACCTTATCTATATTTCAACTGTAATATGGGTAAAAAGCGGGTGGTTAGTCAATTGAGACTTTCAGACTCCACCAAGATCAGACTATATTTTAGTGGTTCGGCATATGTGATTGATTCAAATCAAATTTGCAGTCTGTGTAACTTGATGGAGTTTGAGGATCTTTCGCATTTCCTACTCCATTGCCCTATCCATAAAGAATTCAGAGCACACTACATTAAAAAATACCTAGAAGGAACAAGTACTGACATAGAGTCTGTCGAGCGCCTTTTAATTCCACGAAATATTGACCACCTGAATGACATTTTTAACTACATTGTAAAAGCGCTGAGAGTTAGATCTTTTATTATTAATGAGTAAGAGTCTGATTTTAAGTACACTGACCTTTTTTATGTACATTGATCTGTTGCGTCGCGTGCAAACATTTTATTTATTTACTTCTTTTAGATTTTATAGCTATAATTTAGGATTATTCTGATACGAGCGTAAACTCGAGACCCCCTTGTAAAAGCCAGCGGGCACATTACAAGGAGCGAAAATTAAGTGGAATTGCGCAGACTTGCTTTTTAGTGTGAATCATATCTTATTTTAGTTATTTTATGCGCTATTTCTTTTGTATCTCATTTCTGAATTTGTTTAATTAATTTTATCTATCTTTTTATCTGCCGAACAGGTGAAAAAAGCACCTAGAGGCACGAAGAACTTCTCCGCTGCGGGACCAGATTGTATCAAGAACTTTTGGTGGAAGAAGTTTACTTTTATACACCAACATTTGGCCCGCAGATTCACCCCGAAGTCGTAGACGCCCATTCCGCAGTGGCTGGCGTTAGGACGCACGATACTCCTGCCGCAAAAAGGCAACTTGCCCAAACCAGAGAATTACCGGCCAAAAACTTGTTTCAACACACTGTATAAGATCTTCACAGCTGTCCCAAACAACAGGATTGTTCGATAAATTGAGCCTGTATGGCGATAGATGTACGAACAACGTGGCTCGAAAAAAGGTGTAGTAGGCTGTCGAGAGAACCTGCTAATTGACAGGTGTGTCTGCAAAGACGCTGCAGCCCATCAGCCCGTCCTATCAATGGCCTGGTTTGACTACCCGAAAGCTTTTGATTTAACCTCTCATAGACTTATCATCTGTCTGTTGAAAAGCTTGATGGTACATCCACGCATAGTGAGATGCATAAAGAGATCGATGCCTCTTTGGAAAACTAGATTTACTATCTCATCTAGAAATTATGGTCTGACAACGAACAACGTCACCTTCCAGAGGGGCGTCTTTCAAGGTGATACCATAAGCCCTTTGCTTTTTTGCATCACACTTCTGCCTCTATCTCTCGCACTACGAAATTCTCCTGGATACCTCTGTGGTGGCACTATCCAACGCGAGCATAAGGTCACTCATGTATTTTATATGGATAACCTGAAGATCTATGCCAATGGTAAAAGGAAACTTCAATCTGCTATAAATATCGTAAAGAACTACACAGAAGAGTTCGGGATGGACTTTGGTTTGGACAAGTGTGCCAAAATTCATCTGAAGAAAGGAAAGATTACTGGCATTCCCAAGAACCCTGAGCTTGTGGATATAAGTGTTATTAGACATCTTAACACTGGAGAGACCTATACATACCTGGGCGTGCCTCAAAGCCGCATTCAGGACGTAATATCAGTGAAGGAGTCTCTCCGAAGCAGATACAAGCATCTTCTTTGACAGATTTGGTCTTCCAATCTGTCGGCGTTGAATAAGGTATCTGCGACTAACATGCTTGCCGTCCCGGTTCTACTCTACTTGTTTGGGATGGTTCAATGGACGAAGAATGAGCTTAAGACCCTTGATGCCACCACACGTAAGATCATGCATATGCATAAAAGCTTGCATATCAATTCGTCAGTTCCGCGATCATACATTTCACGCCGTCAAGGCGGTCGCGGACTTCTGAATTTCCAGTGTCTTCATAACCGAATTGTTCTAAGTACAGCTTACATCGTTGCGAATGGCAGAGATCCTCTCCTAAAGATGGCCAGGAACCACGAGATGATTGGCGATGGAGCGTTCCTTTACAAAGCCGCGGAGCAAGCGGCCGAGACCCTTGGCCTGAATTTTAACATCAGAAGTGAGGAAAGTGCATTACTCCATCGAGATGCTTCACGTCTAAAAGCCGAAGTAAAGAAAGCAGATTTCGGAAAATTTTACCAATAGCTACTCGACAAGCATATGCACGGGAACTTTCACAAAAATGTAGAAAAAAAGTCCTTATCGAAGGAGCAAACTTTGGCTTTTCTCAAATCATCAGGGCTCAATTCAGGCACAGAGGGCTTTATTTTCGAATGCCAGGACGGTGCCATTTCCACCTTAGCATACCGTGACCACATTTTATGTCAAGAAGTTCCCAGTGATAGGTGCAGAGCGTGTCATGCACATGGTGAGTACCTAGAACACATACTATCGGGGTGTCCGACCCACGCAGGAACAACGTATATCTATAGACATAATGCGGCCCTAAGAGAACTTTATTACCCTCTTTGTCGCTCTTACGGTATTGGTCGCGACCCTGTTCTACCGAACGCTCCAAGGGATATAGAGTCAATTGTCCGAAACGAGAAGTACCAAATTTTCTGGAACTCCGATTTTCGGGCAGTAGTCTCCGGTGCGCACTCGAGGCCTGACATTGTTCTCCAAGACTTCGAGAAACGAACTATATTCGTGATCGAACTCTCGGATCCGTCCGAATACAACATCACTGCAAAGGAGAAAGCAAAAGAGGAGAGGTATCTAGACCTTAAAAGAGAGCTGCAACGACTGTACCGAAAATATTCGGTGCGATTCGTTGTCCTTGTGATAGGTGCTCTCGGAGGTGCGAAATTATCACTGGTTCGTAACCTTAAAGCCATACCCGCGTGCCCAAAATATGCCAAGGCACTTGCGAGATGGATGTAGAAAGCTGTCATCCTTTGGTCGCTTCGTGTCCTCAAGACACACGAGGGTTTCGCCGGCCTGTCGTTGTAATTTCGTCGTGCCCTGTGACCACCCATCTCACGGTTGTGAGACGTGGCTATAGGTGTGTTTCACCGCGGTTCTAATGGGGGCTACTAACATTTTTTTTTAGATGGCAGTTGCTCTTAGTGGTACCCTGCGGTGGTTGCTTAACTCTTTTTTCAAATGACATATATATATGTATGTATATATATATATATATATATATATATATATATATATATATATATATTCGGTTCGGTTTGTTTCCTTGGGAATCGAACCGAATGGCATATGATAAAGCCACCGTACGCGTCCTCGGGTTGCGTCTAGAGGGTCCCTGTACCAAGGGTTTCTGCTGAATATGGTTACAATAATTAATAAGCAGTCGCGGACAATTGTCCAGGGATGGTCCCGCAGGAATAACCCCCAAGCGAAGGCGTGAGAACCGTGCAGAAAGCTGAATGGCACCAGGGTGAGATGTATATAACGGTGATTCTGGGAACCCAGGCGACCTCTCAGAGTATACAGCCTTATCCTTGTATGCGGGGCTCTACAAGGATGGACGAACCCTTTTCCCTAGCTGCTCGTAGGAAGAACAATGACAACACCAAACATGGTTGTAGTAAGAGCGGTTCAAAACAATCAAACGCGCAGGGCTCCCGACAATGGGTCGGACAACAATGTCGACTCCCCTACAGTTGGGAGAGCCAATCAAGACGGAGTCAATGCGATTGACCGGCGGAATCTTGTTACTTTTAAGTGGACGGATCAACTTAATGACGCCCTGCTGGAATGGTACGATGCCAGTGTGGTGCCTGAACGAGAAGCTTACATGGCACGACTGCATGCTCTGTGGTGCGAGAAACACCCAGAGCTCTCAGACTTTTCGCAACAACGTCTGCGAAACCATGCCGAGAACCTCAGAAAGAGAGGTTATATAAGCAGAGTGCCTACTCAACCGCATACAGAACAAGCTGAAACTGAGAAAGAGAGGCGACACTAAGACCAACCGCAAACAGGCATCCAATAGAGGAAGAACGATGCTTCAGGACCCGGAGAAACATCAACATTCAGGTTTCTCCCAAGCCCAAAGATCTGACTGAATTGGATGATGAACTTCGTGGAGATTTTTCCGAAGAATCCGACCTCTGGACTATCAGTTGAGGTATGTATAATGCAGCAAGAACTTTGGCAGATGCAAGCCGTAAAACAAAACCAACGGTTGATCATAAGACCAAAAGAAGAATGCACCAACTCAGCACAAAGATAGGCTGGGCTAGACAGTACGCGTCCCGCATTCAGTGTGTGATTGACTACATAACATCTGGCTGGACTGTCACCGCCAAGGTTCGATGGTTCACTCGCGAACTGCGGATCCGTCATCACACAATCAACAAATCAAAGCTAATGACCATCAGACAGCACATTGTTGACAGAATACGAATACTATCTAACGCTAGGAGAAGTCTGGAGTGGAGAGAGAGGTGGGTCAGAGAAAATCAACGATTTTCATCTGATCCATCTAAACTCTTCCAAGACCTTCCAATTGCTGTCGACCATCCGCCCAAACCAGAGGAGGTCGAAGCATTTTGGAGAGAAGTCTACGGGGTCCAACATCCACTTTAAGAAGACTCAAAGAACATAAATAGCTTCAAGGAGCTGTGTAATGCCCTCATAACACCTGAGGAAGAATGCTCACCTATCACTACCGAGGAGGTGAAAAACTTATTAAGAGGCATGAAGAACTTTCCCGCTCCGGGACCAGATGGTATCAAGACCTTCTGGTGGAAGAAGTTTACAAGCCAATGACTTGTCTGAACTCGAGGCCTGACATGGTTCTTCTTGACTTTGAGAAACGAACCATGTTCGTTATCGAATTTTCGGCACCATCGGACAAAAACATCACAGCGAAGGAGAAAAAAAAGTATAAAGACCTTATAAGGGAGTTGCGACGGTTATACCCGGAATATTCGGATAAGCTAATCGTTCTGATCATCAACGCTCTTGGAGGTGCCAAGGTTTCACTTGTTAATAGCCTGAAAAACATCCCTGCGTGTCAACAAAATGCTGAGACATTTGCAGGGAGAATGCAGAAAGCGGTCGTCCTTGGGTCGCTTCGTGTCCTCAGGGTGCACGAGACTTTCGCCGGACTATCGTATTGAATTCGTGCAGACTGTAACCAACCATCTCACGGTCGTGAGACGTGCTTACGGCTGAAATTTTACCGCGATTTCGCTGGGAGCGGAGGCAATTTTTCAGATTAGCATCCGCTTTTGGCGAAATTCTGCGGTTGTCCTTATGACAAACTTTTAACTATATATATACTGAAGGGGGACATCTAGTTTCCATTCTAACTTCCACTTGTCTGCTCCACCTCTCCCGAAAACAAATCCGCAGCTCTGTCTTCGGGTGTAATTCTGCAGTACAAGTTGGGTAGCTTGACTGCACGCCTTGATATCGACAACCTTCCATCCTCCCTTTCTCATTGTCAAATTTGGATTGCTATCCTCTTAAATACTGCTGTTGGTTCCACGGATCCACCAGACATCCAAGCCAGCTGCTTTGCTGTTGTTAGGAGGTTTTTGTTTTCGATCACTTTGATCTTAGCTCCCGCCAAAAGTTTTAATTCGCCAAAAGCTTCAATGAGCCAAGTTAGGGACACTTCGTCCAAACAGATGACGATAAAAGCATCATTTTGAAGTGGCAATCTTCAAATCTTGATATTCTATCTCCAGGTTGCACACCATCGATTTTCTTATCTAATGCCGCTTCAATTGCCTTGACCTAGACGTCATCGAGTTTGGTTATTGGGAACCCCTCGGCGTCTAAGGTCACTCTTACGTGACTATGAAGGGGCTGGCTATAGGAGACTGTTGAACCTCTCAGCCGCATCTTCTTCTGTTTCTCGATTTCATTCGGTGTGCTGCTATCAGCATGGGACCTCTTTGGAGTCTATGTGGCTGTTTGTTCCTAGCAGCTCCCGGCAATTTAGGTTGTCGTGGTTTTAACGTTTGGTTTGACCCCCCGAGATCAGCACCGCACGCCAGGGTTACTCGCTTAGAGATTCCGAAGTATGCTCCAAGGATCCTTCGGTAATTTCCATCTTCACGAAGATGCTTTTTCCAGGGGGGGTCATTACCGACTCGCCCTGTGTGTTTTGTTTTTGATCTTTGAAATATCTCATTTTGTTCCACAAATAGCTATAGAAATATTTGGTCAATCCCTGCAGAGCCCCGCTTATAAAGATGAGGCAATTTTACTCTGAGCGTTTACCCAGTATACGAGAGACACCGTGTATGTCACGACACCCTGGTAATAAAATAACAACCCTCGACACGGAAGTTCACGTCATCGCTTAGGGAGCAGTTTTGGAAATCTAGTGCCATCCAATTTTCGCTGCTTAGTCAAATTCACGCTAATGCTTCCACCCTACTAATCACGAACTCTTACCCAGCAGGTTCGTTCTCGCTGCGGTTTCCGGGTCGTCGCAACCAGCAGCAGCTCTTAGGTCTCGTCACCGTGGCCAGATCTGCACTTGCCTTCTCATTGGGTAGGGAAAATTAATTCCCTATTGTAAAGAGGTAAATACAATTATACAAAAACAAAGACCGTTTTTTCAAGTGTAATGGTTTTGTCTAAACAAAAAAGAACAATTTTATTTGATCATTTGGTTCGTATGAGAAAATAAAATTGATTTAGAAACAAAACCTCTACAAATTTTGAGAATTAATATTATTTTACCTTGAGAAAATATATTTTATATGAAGTAGTCTAAATTAAAATTCCATAGAATCTGACGTCAGCAAAGTTTTATTTCATGCAAATTTTGAAAACAGAATAAAATAAAACAAAATTTAGATAATCATAATCTTAATAATAAGATTTGAGAAGTGAACGCTAAAGTGTTCGGAATCAGGCTTATTTGTTTTATTTCATTTCACATATTTATTTATCCAACAGTCTTGCGACCAATTACAGGATAACATATCTATGTTATCATTAACATAGAGTATACACAACGCAGTTATATTACAATGTTTTATATTCGAGGATTATATTTCTAGATGTAAACTTACATGAATTATAGCAAAGCTTATGTTTGAACGATATGTAAATTTAGATATAAGCGTCAATGGAAGATAAAAAGTTTGACAATGACATATGGACCATGTCAAGAGGAACTGTACAATTTCCGCTAATTTTGTTTACAATACCACACATTCGATTTATAGGCGTATTGATGAGCCGATTATGTTCCTTTTTTGAAGTTTCAAGATAAAGTGGAGGAGCAAACAATGGGATCTCAGCTAGTAAATAGGGACAGTCGACATAACCCTTTAGTAATTTCAAGAGAAAAGAATGAAGTGGATAGTACTACGGTCTTTCAAAGTCCATATTTTGAACCTGTCACAGAGTTCAAATTAATCAGAACCGGGAGGTAGAAATTGCCCGTTTACCAGCTCACAGATCCATATTGAGTTTCGATCTAACCAGCGCAAAGTACAGAAAACTCAGTGCAGTCGGGTTTTCAAACGAACGGCAGGTTCTTATTAGAAATCCTAGTGCCCTATTGGCTTCTCTATGTAATCAATATGAACGTTAAATTGCAACGCATTGTCGATATTTAAACCAAGGTCCTTTATAAAGTTGACCTTTTCCAGAATGGATCCATTTATTTCATATTGAATATTAATATTGATGACTTTGTGAGAATATGACAATACCTTACATTTTGTGACATAAATATCCTGTGAATTTTCGGCGCACCATTTAACAGAAATGTTAATATTTTCTTGTAGTTTTAAGCAGTCCTGGATATTATCGATTGGGAAAAACAATTTAGCATCATCTGCATAAAATAGAATATAAACGCTCAAAAGTTGTTCAACGCCTTTGACACAAATTACAAATAATAAAGGGCCAAAATTAGAGCACTGTGGTAAACCTGATGTGGGAGTAAACAAAACTGAAGAGTAGCCATTGTATTGTACAATATGTTCACGATCAATTAGATAAGAGTTTAAAAGATTGAGAAGTTTGTTAGGCATACCAAGATTTCTTACTTTATCTATTGTGCGACTATGATTTATAAAGTCAAAGGCTTTGGACATGTTCGTGTATATGGGGCGTTATTTCTCAAGTGTACCCACTCAAAAAGTCGAAGTTGTCTGATCTAAGTTAAACTTAGGCAAAGTGTTGTGCTATTGGATAGTAGTATATGGGGAAAAAATTTTGTCATTTGGATAAGTATTGACCGAGGGGGAGGGGGTAAAAGTTTTGGGATTTTCGTGGATATCGTCTATTTCGGCAATTTTTAACTCTTCTAATAGCGATGAAAAAAATTTTGACTAGTACAGTTTCGATAGGGGTTTTCAAGCCCTTCCGATTGGTGCTACGCATTTTATCGAAAAATAAATATTTGACCTTCAAAAATGAAGTTCAAAAATAAATTTCACTTTTTTTGGAAAAACGATAGGTTTTTTTGGTCTTTTTTTGGTCTTAAAAGAAAGCCCAGGTTTTTTCCTATAAGACCATGTAGATTAGAAAGTGGGATTCAAATTTTTAATGTATGAAAATAAGCGTCGAGTACTCCGGTACGCTCGTGACACTGGCGCTAGAGCCTCGCAGCGCACCGTGGTGCCTTTATGGTATTGTCTTCTTTCAAAAGTAATAATATATGCCAGTATATTTGAACGCTCTCCGCATTTTGCAGGGTTGAGACTGCCATTATTTAAATGCCTGCATTACGTTCACTGATGAATTTTGAAAAAATTTTGAATTTTGGAAAATCTAGTTATTGAATGAGAGGTCGGGTCGAAAAAGTGGTTTTATGGATTAAGTAGAATTAAAAGCTTGGAGATTTTTTTTTGCTGATGTCTGGTCTTCTATCTGCCTTTCTTTCCGTTTTTCGTTTTTTTAGTGACAGTTGTTTTTACTTTTTTTTTCAATTTTCGTGTCTTCTCTTTTGGGAAGTAGTCGCATTCCGTGGCTGAAGAAAATCTCTTCAATTGAAGTCTTCCAATCTTCAGTAGGTATAAATGCATGGTATTGCAAAGGCCCTTTGATTGTGACTGCAGCATCGAATCTGCTTTTCAGATCTTTAGCAGTGGCTTCGTGATCTTCCTTGCTACTAAAAATGATTTCAGTTTCCTTGCAGTACTTCTTTGCCCACTGAAATAGAGATGAAGCATCTAGAATGCGATCTTCAGCGGAACACTCTAGGCTAAACCTTGCTGCATTTCGTTCAACATTCGCCCCTATGCCATCACATGCACCCTTACCATGAGCCATGAGCGGTAGGATGGTAATGCCACTCAGCTGGGATTCCGAAATCTGCCTTGTGAGCTAGGATATTAGCAAAATTGCTCTTGTTCTTAAAATGCTGACCTGCTCCATCTGAGAAGTAGTACACCTTTTTGACTGAAAAATTTGCCTTAAGAAAATTTAGAATTATTTTCTGGTACTGATAAACGGCAACAGTGTCATGACTCAAATTGTCTGATATGATTGCCATGCTTTTGTGCTTGAGTTCTCCATCTTTTACATAATAAATAACTACTGTGAATATTGTGGCCTGATCATTATTCCAGTGAAATCCTTCCGCCGAGTTTTGGAGCACAAACTTAAAGTTCTCAGCGAAATCAAATGAGATAACGAATTCACCATTTTTCAAAGTTATCTTCAGATTTTTGAAAAATAATGACTGCTCTGTAGCAAGGAAATGATGCGTTCTTAGCTTCAGCAACGCTTCACAAAGCTCATTCACAAATTCATCAACATTCAGCATTAGCGTCTTTAAAGTACATCTGTCCGTCTGCAGCCAAGAATCAAATTTGATTTCTTCCAAATCCTCCTCATCGAAAGCTTCAATCAAGTCATCTTTAATGTCCGTAATACCCGGGCAATTCTGGCATCCTCCTAATTGGCAGGAACTTGTCGCATCAGGGCACACAGTTAACTTTAAACAATCGCGATAACCATTTAAAAATTAACTCTGAATGGTTCTTTAAATATTGCATGTTTATTTCTTTTAGCATTTACTTCACGTTTTCATGGTGAACACAAACGCATACTGTGTGGGTACCGCTACTCCCTGCCAAAACGCAATGTTTCGGTCTGAGTTGTGTGAATTTCGTGAAGCCTATTTTAATATCTTCATGTTCTGACTGGAATTCTGCATACAATTCATTTAAATTGCACAAAATCAATCTTTTCTGAACGAGAACTTCCTTGTCACTCACTCGAACAGACACACAATCCTGCATTCCAGGCATTAAGCGACTCATGTCGTCACGATCATAAAATTTGGATACGAGGTCTTCAGTTTCAAGACTCAAAGGCCTTCCTCTTTTTGGCGTAGGCAGAGTTAAAATCCCATTGTCAGCAACTAACTTTTTCGCATTTTTAGCTTGTCGTTCGGATGTCCCGAATTCGACCATTAGTTGTCTGCGACTCCAAGACTTTGGAGCAAGTGTGAAAAGTTGAATTTTTCATCCATAAAACCACCTTTTCGACCCGACCTCTTATTCAATAACTAGATTTTCCAAAATTCAAATTTTTTTCAAAATTCATCAGTTAACGTAATGCAGGCATTTGAATAATGGCAGTCTCAACCCTGCAAAATGCAGAGAGCGTTCAAATATACTGGCATATATTATTACTTTTGAAAAAAAA
>CAKNXH010057352.1:2842-27940 GCA_932178445.1 Andricus quercusramuli
TGGATTGAAAATTCATCTCTTCTATTAACAGTTAATTTTTTTGGTTTTTGGGTTGGAAAATATTAACTAATATATTTTTTTGTATAAAAGTCATCTTTTTTGGTGGAAAATTATACTTCTTAGTTGAAAAATTATCTTTTTGATTAAGGATTCATTCCTTTGGTTGAAATTTAAACTATTATTAAATTAACATCATCTTTCCAGATTCAAAAGAAGCGTAGAAAAGGGAAGTATAAAAACTCTTTAATAAAAATGTTAGTTCCAATCTTTCTTTCAATCATACCTTTACAAAAAACGTTCTCATACGTTTAAAAATGAATGTTAAAAATCGGTACTTCGTGTTTTTGAAGCTAAAGGATCACCCTATTGTTTTCTATCAGAGAATTTCATTTTGGATTAGAATTGTATTTTTAAACAAGTAGTTTCTGGAACATGATCCTTATTTGGTTCCCTTGCCCTATGCATATTTAAAAAAAATCAAAAACTGCATTCAGACTTACTTTCAGAGGTTAGGAATGGATTGATAAATTGTATTTTAAATAAATAATAAAATAAAAAAAATATAAATAAAATAAATGAAAAATAAAATTTTAAATAAACAAATAAATTAAAATAAAAAAATACATACATCAAGATTCACTTTATACGCTGGTGCACTTATTGATGTCTGTCTTGTAACTTCGCTGCATATTCTTGACATGCCGTCGGACTTCAATTCTTCTACTTTAATGACGTTAGTTTCAGCCAATTGTTTGCCTTTTTCGATAGTCGTCATTGTAAAATTAATAGAATGGTTGACTGACTCAAAACCCGTTCTTAAACACAAATCCATCTGTAATATTCACATTTTTTCAAACACTTGAACCACAATTTATGACAAATATTATGCAATTACTTATTTTTTAAGCCATTGCTACTTACCTTTTTTCTGCAATTTCCATTTTCGATCAACTATTTCAAACTTTCACTATCTTTTCAACAATTTTCACACTTTTTCACAACTTATTGCACAGTGACACAGCCGACTCTCGCGTTCAAGTAATGCCATTAGTCACCACCGTGGCGCCACCCGTTCATCTGCACATAGTCAATACAGACTACAGACTATAGACAGGCACCTTCGTAAAAATCGTTTCTTCTGACACAGGGGGTCTCAAAACGTGAAGATTTGATGAAAACCGACTAAGTCAAATTTTACATTAGGATGCTGAAGTGACAAGTATCGTTAATAACTATTTCTCGATTTTAGAAAAAAGTTATTATACTTAGGGAATGAAAGTTCTAGAGAAATATCGGGCCTAGTATCTTGAGGTACAAAGAGAGACTGCTGAGAAGTAAATATCATTTAGCTAAAAAAAAATTCCTTAGTTAGGTCGGAAGCTTTTCAATCCACCCTCGTACTGTACTTTAAGGATGAAAACGTGAACAATAATTGATTTCACAAGCATTTTACTTAAAATGCAACTTATTTCATTTGAAGTTTATTGCTTTTTTTTTTAAATTCGACCATATGATTGAAAATTCATCTTACAAGGGAAGGCCTCAAGTATGAAACTCAAATCGAGTTCGCATGAGGATAATTCGAAAGATTATCGAATTTCATTCGACACGTGGCACGGCTTTTTTGTAAGTGGAGCCTAGTTTTTTAAATATTAATGTTTTAAAATTGCGGCTACCTTCACTGATACACTAGTATCAGTCACGCGGGAAATTTTTCAGCCAGCGGCGCTGGCCCTGCGGTAGCGTGCCTGCTTGCTACTCGCTGCTGTCGGGGTTCGAATCTTTTGGCTAGATTTTTTTTTTAATAATACCAAAAATTTAAATTATTATCAATTTTACATAATATATAATATTGTTATGTACTTATAATTATTAATATATTAATTATTAATATATTATGTACTTCATAATTATAAAGATAAAAAAGAGTATTATTTAATATACTATATGATATTATAATTAGAAAGTGTCGAATTTTTTCAACCTTCCGAAATATTATATATTAAAATTGTTACTGATAATAATTTAAATTTTTGTATTATTACAAAAAAAAAATCTAGCGAAAAGATTCGAACCCCGACAGCAGCGAGTAGCAAGCAGGCACGCTACCGCAGGGCCAGCGCCGCTGGCTGAAAATTTACCCGCGTGACTGATACTAGTGTATCAGTGAAGGTAGCCGCAATTTTAAAACATTAATATTTTAAAAACTAGGCTCCACTTACAAAAAAGCCGTGACACGTGTCGAATGAAATTCGATAATCTTTCGAATTATCGTCATGCGAACTCGATTTGAATTTCATACTTGAGGCCTTCCCCTTGTTACCAACTATCCTTTTACATAGGCTGGCGCACAACATGCTCTGAGCGTTCGCATGTCGCACTAAAAATTTATATCCTGTGAAATTATAGAAACTACTTAGTATTTCTTTTCGCATTTCTGTCCAGAAAAAAATGTAGACTGATTTGCACAAAAAATTTTCTTCTATGAGAACAAAAGTACAATTTGTTTATAAACAATTGCAGAGTTTGACTAGGCTAGACCAATAATACAATGCTGTATAGGTCGCTTTTTTGGCTCCGCAAACTTTTTTTTGTGTGCCTGTGTAATCTAATAAAGTTTTAATTTAGGATTATTCGTATATGAGTTATTATTATACAAAACTTATCTTTTGTTCGATTTGCACATGTAAAATTAATTGGTTACTTATCGCATTTTGTTGCAGGTAATATATACATTCTTATATTCAAAATTGGCATGGTTTTGATATGGAAATTGGAGCCAATCATTGGGATCATCAAACAGCTGTCTATCGTAAGTCATTTGAGAGAAGTCTGATGACTTCACATACATAATATGTAACACTAGTTGACAAGTACATCTGCATATATAATGGCGAGCACGTAAAGATCAAGATGGTCGTGCGAATCGTGAATCTTTATATATGTTAGTGGAGTGCAGTAAGTAGCATGATATAAGGCTTTTTCGTCGTTGCGCGTCTCAGCTATAAAGTGTGAGAAAATAAAATGCTTAGTGTATTATAATGAAAAGGCTGTTTGAGCTCTCATGCTTCAAGAAAATGAATTTTTATTTTCATTTCATATGTGAAACGTATGTGTGAAAACCTTTTTTTCTGATATTAATTAACTTTAAAATAAAGGATAAATAATAAAATCTGATAAATAATTATGAATTCATCATTATTATAAAAATTCTCTTGCAATCAATGATCTCGGTCCACATACTAAAAATGTATAATTGTAGAAACCAAGTACGTGCAAAACGATTCCAATTACTCGTATGTAACGCCCGAAGTTGCGCTCAAAATAGAAGTATATATACATTATACATGCTTAAATTTCCGCGTAATAATCGCATACTGAAAATTCTTGGCTACACAGAAAAAACTAAGAATAAAATTTGTTGCAGGAAATTTTTTAGCGCGATAAAATTTTGTTCAGCCAACTTCGCGTCTTTCAAAATACATGTGTTTGTCATGGAAAAACAAATGAAAGTTTACTCGATATTTGTGTAAAGTTTATCCTGCGAAGTTAATTTTTGTTGCAAAGAATCTTTCGTCGGAAATCGATGTAAAGTTTATCTTCTGTTTTTTCTGTGAAATGAGCAAAGCAGTAACTGAATTCTGCTAGTGTTCAGAACAAGTTTCAGTACATATCTGTTCTGCGGGAGTCAATGGAAACCAAGGAGTTTAGAATATGTTAGGATGCTATTTATCTTCTGACTGGAGTTGATTTGCTCGATTTCGCCGCCCAGAATTTGTGGAATGTGCGAGGCTTGGAACCCGTCCATCGGGTTTTTTAATTGCAAAAAGAATTTGGCAACAACGGACGAACGGACTGCGTCGAGCCGCCCGCTTTGGTCGTTCTAATGTATCCAAGTGTACGTTCACACGTAGAATTTCCAAAGATCATAGAAACGTATTTTGGAATGCGTTTTTTTAGACAATTATATACTCTTAATATTCGTTACGTTCGAGAAGTATAATCAAATAAGATTTGACTCAATGGACACTTTTGCCGTTAACAATATTTATGGTATAATGAGTGGGTTTGTCGGCAGTTTAGTTTAGATCTAGAATTTCGGATTTTTTAACATGCTGAAAATTTGTAAAATTTCAGAACAAGTTACTAATAATTAAAGATACGTACATAGTGTAATCGGTAAAGTGGTTGCCCCCCGTCCCCACTGAATAGCAACCTCGTCGAAATATGCTTATATTAAAAAAATACTTTAAGGAAACTAAGAAATTTGAGCGAAAAGCCTTTTGAGATAATGTTTGCCTTGTCTTGAGTTGGACTGCAAGACACAAAATAAATCTCGCTTGCGGCCAGGAGACTTGGGAAGCATCTTGAGCAGACATGCCCAACTCGGGGAAATTTCCTCCGGGAACACATGTTCAGAGTTCCCTACTCTTTCTACCAAAGAGCGGGAGTAGTGGTAGACGCATGCGCGTGGTAGACGCGTACGCCACGGAGGAGAGGTCCTCGCAAGCGTTTACCACCACTCCCGCTCTCTAGGAGAAAGAGTAGGGAACTCGGAACATGTGTTCCCGGAGGAAATTTCCCCGAGTTGGGCATGTCTGATCTTGAGCATCCCTTGGTTATGGTTTTATAAGGGGGTAATTGAAGACTTATTCAAGTAAAATTGTTTTCACTCGGGGTATTTATTTCTTTTTTGTCCTCGTTTTTTATCATCCCCACATTATCTTTTATATCTCTTTTAATTAATTCGCTCTTTGCTTTTTTTACTACTTCAAAACTATTCTAATGATAACTTCTTTTAAGTAATCCCTTTTCCTCTATTTCTCTTTAATTTCTTCTATATTTTCAAGAATATAATCTTTTTGATTCGAAACGCCAAACCATCTAACTCTCATTATCTTCCTACCTTTTCACCATGCAAGTTTTAGTTCTATCTTTGTCTTTTCTATTTGTTTTATGTTTATCCTCATCTTCCTTTTCCAGATTTGTATCTTGTCTTAAGGAACCCTTCCTTGCATGCAATGTAAACGACTCATATTTTACAGTACATGGAACTAAGTGATTCTTAGAATTATACACTCTGTGCGCCTGGCACCTGTCATTGGGGCGGAAGTATTGCACACATTCTTTACAGTATTCCACAACTGTTTTGATCTCCTTCTTGCAAGTGCTACAATGATGTACCTTTGACGGATCTATATTACATATTATTAATATTAGATAATAATAGGGAGAGGGGGAGAAAAATTATGGGATGGAGAACATGTCTTGTAATTGCTATGTCCAGTTATAGGTTCTTCAACATATTAAGTAAATGTAAGTACAAAGACAAAAATCCAGTTAGAATGTTTTCAGAGGAAAATTCAATTAATTTCAGTAAGTTGCAGTCAGTTCAAATGAAAACGCAAAGCGAGGTGAAAAGTGACACTCTTAGGTAATTATCATATTATGATTCCATCACGCTCTGGCACATTTTCGCTCAGTTCGTCGACAAGCGTAAAAGCTGACCCGTACATTATAGATTCATATTCATATTTTTGTATAAAATTATGAACCTCATCAATACCATGTTAAAAGTATATAATTATTAATAGTCATTTGTCTTGCAAACAGATATTTAACTCTCCTTAAATGAACCAGTGAAATCTCACTGATTGAAACAACCAGAAATGTGTCACTGACAGCCAGTGAGATTTCACTGGTTCACTTAGTGAAATTTGTTCACTGGTTTAATCAGTGAGTTTCACTGGTTACTCAGTACCAGTAGTAATCTGGTCCTTAAGTCAAAGTGTCGCATAGCTCAAAGTTAAACACAAGTAGGCTCTCGGCTCGACTTTGGCTCGGAATGCGATATATCGACTTGGGATCGCGTCGGGTTTTCGATCCTCCTTCGCCAGATGTGGGTCTGTGACGTAGCGGTCGGCAATGGGTTGAAATGAAAAACGAGGTTTACATTTTAAAAGGACATTTAGAACGCAATGGTGGACCGATTTAAGATCATTTTCTTTCTTGTACAATTCAGGACTACATTTTCTAGAGAACGTTCTGAGTGTATATTTTATTTCTTTTTTTATTTAATTTTTATGTTAATGCAAACAGCAAAAATTGTCGTGTTTTTGCATTTCATGTTTTATCACCTAGACAAAATTTTTCTTATACTTCAAGTCACTTGGGTTCAATGCACAGCGGTATAAGAAAGGAGAAAAAAATTGTTAGCTTATAAAGCTAATTGTTAAAAGCAAATTTTATTAACAAATAATCGACATGAAGAAATATTTGTTTTCAAAGTATATTCTTGCTTTAAAATTGCTTTCTTTTATTGTTTGGATGATACGTGGCCATCAAAATTCAATACTGAATGTTATTGATCAATTCTATAAACAAATTCTATAAACAAATGTACATCGCAGACAATAATAGGCAGAAACCAATGCTCTTTTTTGTACTCTTATTGTAATGACATTACCAATGATGTTTTCTGGAAGAAATTTACGATCCGTTGACATTTTGTTTATTTGATAAACAAAATTTATTTAAAAATGCACATTTTAGGCGTTTTTAAGCGAAAAGAAATGAATTTTTCTTCTAATCTTGTTGCAATTATAGTGCCAATGATGTTTTCTAAAAAAATGTTGCCAGGCGATAATATTTGTTCATTTTATGAACAAATTATATAAACAAATGCACATTGTAGACGTTTTCAAGCGCCAAAATGTTTTTCTAAGAATTTTGTTTCCAAACATTATTTTTTTCATAAAATTTGTTTGCAAACAAATTTTTTTGTCAACAAATTTTTTTCAACGCATTTTTTCTACAAACTTGTTTACAACAAATTATTTTTTTCAACAATTTTTTTTCAAACCCTTATTTTTGTATGAAATTGTTTTTTAATCAAAACATGGACTATATTTTTTCTTTTGAACTTGCTGAAACTGAAATCATATTGCCAATTACACCTAAAGAAAAATTGTTGCTATGCATTAGTATTTCTTAATTTCATTGACAAATTATACATACAGAAATTAAATAAAGAATACAGAATAAGAAAAATAATAAGGAATCATTTTGGGTGTTTTTAAGCTAAAAGAAATAGTTTTTTCGTCTTACCTTGCTGAAATTGTATTACTAATTAGATTTTCTGAGGAAATTTCGCTATAAATCAATATTTGTTTATTTTATTAACTAATTACGTGAACAGATTTACATATCAGGCGTTCTTAAATGAAAAGAAATTGTTTTGTCATCTGACCTTACTGAAATTTTATTACCAATGAGATTTGTTGGAAAAATTTCGGTATAAATCAATATTTGTTTATTTTATTAACTAATTACATAAACAGATTAACATATCAGCCGTTTTTAAACAAAAAGAAATCGTTTTTTCATCTGAACTTGTTGAAATTTTATTACTAATGAGGTTTTCTGGAAAAATTTCGCTGTACATCAAAATTTGTATATTTAATTAACTAATTACATGAAGGGATTTACATATCAGGCGTTTTTAAACGAAAAGAAAACGTTTTTTCATCTGACCTTGCTAAAATTTTATTACCAATGAGATTTTCTGAAAAAATGTCGCTATACGTAGAAGATTTGAAAGATTTCAACTATTCAAATTCACTTGTTTAGTTGAAAATTAATTTTTGAAGCTAAAAGTTTAACTATCCCATTTTCAGTTTAAAATTTAGCCTTTGTAGTTGAAAATTCAACTACTTGGTTGGAAATTCATTATTCTCCCGAAAATTATGTCTCAGGCTTAAGATGGTTACAGCCCAATATTTCGAAGGCATTTTTGGTTGAAGTTGGATATTTTCATTTTTTGAATGGTATGCACGGGGCTGTCCCGGTATATATGTATTATCAGTCGCGGACGCATTTTTATAATGCAATCAAGTGATCTGATAAGAGCGTGTGCCCTGACATATTCGTGTGCCCTGACATATTGGGCAAAGCCTGGGTTTTTACCCCATTATTCACGGACTGGGTTGCAGTCAAGTGCATGACTACAGCTTTAGGTGAGATCCGAACCACCAGAACCTCGGTAAAGGAACATAGAAAAATTTCAAGAGGTATCGGCTCAGGGATCGAACCCCGGACCTCTAAGGTGAAGTCCTAGCGTCTAAACAACTGAGCCACCGAGGCTCTCTTCCGAAAATAATAATTTTTTTTTTCAAACTTTTTCTCGGGTGAACCCGGTTTTTCGTCATAGCCACGGACTAAGTCAAGTGACTGATGAGATCAGGATGTTATAAGTTATTTCAATACGTTGTTTGAAATCATTTACGATGATGTTGTAGGTACAAAATTAGAAGCATGATGTAGTTTGCAGTTTTGCCTTGCCGCTGTTATCCTTACACAGCGGCCGTGAGTGTTGAAGGTGACACCAGTCGCCTCTGGATGCTTTCTTAGAGCTACCATGTATCACGCCATAGGTTCTTAGTCACTTGCTTCCTGATGGTCTAGGAAGCTTCTTACAATGCGACATGTGTTTAATAAAACCGCCTTTTGAGCTGCCGCCAGTACCCTACTGACTCCTAAATGTTCAAGATGTTCAGTGCATCTTGCGTGCACATTGCCTGTAGCCGAAATCACAATAGGATGAATAGATGCATGTTTCACATTCCTCCATATTGCCTTAACTTCATGCCTTAGCTCGCTATACTTATGAATCTTGGTTGTATAGGTTGCCTGCAAATTTCGGTTGAGCGGACAAGCAATGTCGATGATGTAGACTCTTCCACCTTTTTTCTCTCGCATCACGATGTCAGGTCGATTGGCTCGGATGTAATGATCCGTCTGGATAGTCACATCCCAATATAAGATGTAATCTGCATTTTCTAAAACTGACATTGGAATGTATCTATAGAAAGGCATCCATTCTGTTAAGAGTCCTAGGTTTAAGGCAAGTTGTTGATGTACAATGCCCGCCACATAATTATGTCTGTGCGTATATTTTCTTTGAGCCATTACGCGACAACCATCAATAATGTGCTCGATGGATTCGTTGGTGTCTCCACATAATCGGCACCGGTCAACCACGTCTTGATGCAACACGTGTTTGTGATAATTCCTGGTGCTGACAACTCTATCCTGAATCGCAATGACGAATCCTTCCGTTTCTGGATACAGGAGTCCCTTTCTCAGCCAAATGTTGGATGCCTCACTATCCACTTCATATTGATCTAGCGTTTTGGGGTGTTCGCTGTGGATGGCTTTCTGTCTCCATTGCGTTTCTAATCCCTCTATGGTTTCTGCCCTGATATTCAAGGCCTCCTCTGAGGAAAAATTCAAGGGCGTGTAGTCAAGATCCGCTTTACAGATGGTGTTGTAAAGCGTAACATCTCGCTTGCTGTTAAAATAATCTCGCAACTGTGTAACTTGTGACTCACACAGTTTTCTACATCTACAATGCCTCTGCCCCCTCTATGTCGTGGTAGAGCTACCCTTTCACTCGCCGAATTACGGTGGTGCATTCGGTGTTTCGTCATTTCTACGCGGATGATTCTGTTTAATCGTTCGAGGTCAGTGTTCGACCATTTGATGAGCCCAATGGAGTACGTGAGAACAGGGATGGCGTAGGTGTTGGTTGCCCTAATCTTGTTTGCCGAGTTAAGAGAACTCTTCAGAACCAATCTGAGTCTTGTAGTCAAGGCAGTCGTTAGGCTTTTCTTAACCATCGTATGCTGAATACCCTTAGATTCAAGAATACCCAGGTATTTATATGACTCGCCCTCAGCCATTGCCTCGATGTCATTCCCGAAATCGTTCTCTATCTCTGCGGTCCCTAATTCTCCTCTGGTTAAGTGCACTGTGCGGCATTTATCTAGTCCAAACTCCATGTTGATATCATTGGAAAACTGCTTTGTAACATCAATCACTTGCTGCAGTTTCTCGTCCGAACTAGCGTATAGCTTCAGGTCATCCATGTATAGAAGATGGGTCACTTGATGACCATCCTCATTATCATTTACTCGGAACCCATGAGACATGCTATTTAAAGTTTTGCTCAGTGGGTTCAACGCTAAACAGAACCATAATGAACTGAAGGAGTCTCCTTGGAATATACCCGTCTTAATGCGTATTGATCTAGTTATCCTCGCTTGTCCATGATCAAAATACTTGATTCTTGTACCCCAAAGCATCATCGCACGACTTAGGAAGTCAATGATGCGTGGACAAATTTTGTATACTTTTAAGACTTCAAGCAAATAGTCATGTGGTACGGAAGGAAACGCTTGCTTGTAGTCAATGTATGCCATGTGCAAGTTCCTTTGGTGTTTACGAGCTTGCGTCATGGCAACAGCGTCTACGGTGACTAGATCTTTACTGCCTCGGGAGTTTTTACAACATCCTTTTTGTTCTTCTGTAAGGATGTCATTCTCGTCACAGTGAGAATATACCTTATCTGCTATGATAGCTGTAAGACATTTATATATTGTTGGAAGACAGGCTATCGGTCGAAATTCAGATGGCTTATGAGCGTCTGGTTTTTTAGGCAACATATACGGGGTAAAATTTCCCAAGTGTCCCCGCCTAAAATTTTGTTGTCGCCTATCTTATTCAAACTCCGCCAGATTGTAATGCTACTGGACCTCTTTGAATTCTGTAACGGGGGCGCACCTAGTATAACGGGTTGTCAAGATACAGGGGTCCGAATTTTCGCCGATTCACCCCGACTGCTAACATTCAATTGTACGTAACTCCTGTTACATTTATCCAATTTAACTTTTTTATGCGGGTTTTAGAAAGGTATTTTAACAAGGTTTACAGCAAAAATAACCAATGAACAATAAAAAAATTATTTTACCTTGATTTTTCATTTTAAAAAACATTTTTGTGATTTTCTCCCAATGCGGCATTTTTGATATTTTTTTAGTTAGGCTAGAAAAAAAGCTTGACTTTTTCTCTTGAAAAACACCCCAGACCGAAAATGGGATGGAAAGTATTGGTTGAGTTGTAGAAAGTTATAAGAGCGCGGGTGCCCCGTGCCAACGAGCCACGGCGCTACAAGGCATGCTGTAGTGACTCAATTGTTCTAATAATTGATAAGAATGATTTTTCAGTTGACACGTAACGAATATTTCATTTTATCCTTACTTTAATGTAGCTGGAGAACGATTTACATACTTTCTTAATTAAAATTTTCAAAAAGTTCCATTGTAGGAAAACGATAGTTAATAATAAAATTATAAACGATTTTGGTGGATGGTTCTGCTTATCTGTTACATTTCGAGATGGTTTTTAATAATTCGTCTTGCTTGCCACGTTTTGGTGAGTTTTTTTGGTGTTAATCTCTTTGCCTTTAACAATTTTTGACGTGAGTCTCCTTGCCTTTCACATTTCGGGGTGCTTCTTTTATGTGAGTCCCCTTGCGTCTCACGTTTTGGAGTGCTTTTTTTATGTGAGTCCCCTTGCCTCTCACTGTGTTACTTAAAAAGTGATTTTTTATTCAGCTTAACGTTCACTTTGCTCTTCTCTTCGCGATCTCTTTGCGATTTTTCTCTTCGGGAAAATGTCATACTCTGGAGATGACGTATACTTCTTCAAAATTAGAGTCGATTCTGAAGAGGGTACAAAGTAATGGTATTTTTGTGTGCCCAGCACATTCTTCGCAAAGTCGAATCGAGTTTTAAGGTTTTCAGCAGTGGCGGCATGATTTTCTTTAGAAATGAAAAATATTACCGTTTCAGGCAAGTTTTTTTTATCCCATTGATATAGAGCATCAGCAGTCAAAATCAGATTCTGAGACGGCGCCTGGAGACTTGCACGTGCGGCGAGTCTTTCCAAATTGCCCCCAATTCCATCACATGGTCCTTTTCCATGTGCAGTCGCGTGAAAGTGCCATTCCGTCTGAATACCGAAGTCTGCTTCATGATACAGCAGATTTGCAAAATTGTACTTATTCTTAAAATGTTGTGCTGCACCATCGGTAAAGTGAATAATTTTTTTTTGTTCGAAATTTTCTTTTGGGTAATTGGTTATAACTTTCTGAAATTCGTAAACAGATATTGTGTCGTGATTTAGGTTGTCGTATAAAAGAGCTCGTTGGCGCGGGGCACACGCGCTCTTATAACCTTCTACAATTCAACCAATACTTTCCATCCCATTTTCGTTCAGGGATGTTTTTCAAGAGAAAAAATGAAGCTTTTTTTCTAGCCTAACTAAAAAAATATAAAAAATGCCGCATTGGGAGAAAATCACAAAAATGTTTTTTAAAATGAAAAATCAAGGTGAAATAATTTTTCTATTGTTCATTGGTTATTTTTTCTGTAAACCTTCTTAAAATACCTTTCTAAAACTCGCATAAAAAAGTTAAATTGGATAACTGTAACAGGAGTTATGTACAATTGAACGTTAGCAGTCGGGGTGAATCGGCGAAAATTCGGACCCCTGTATCTTGACAACCCGTCATACTAGGTGCGCCCCCTTTACAGAATTCAAAGAGGTCCACTAGCACTACAATCTGGCGGAGTTTGAAAAAGATAGGCGACAACAAAATTTTAGGCGGGGACACTTGGGAAATTTTACCCCATACTTAGTACCCTGCAGCATAAAGCCTGGCATCAGATCTGGATGTTCGATGATCTTCTGAAAACACCGTGCCAACGCAGGATGCACACTAGTCAGGTACTTATACCAGAAATTGTGCACCATGTCTGGACCTGGAGCTTTCCAGTTACATGCTTTTTTCAAAACCGCTGAAATATCTAAAGCTGTGATGTTCGTCAGCTCCATTTCAGGGTAGACATATTATTATTATTATTATTATTATTATTATTATTATTATACCATTAAGCCATTTCCCTTTCGGGGTAGGCGTGACTTGCTCGGTTGGAAAATAGTGAATAGGTATATAGGTATAAATTAATTTTTGATGTTAGTTTTCTTGACCAGGGTAATACGTAATAATTATAAATTATTACTATTAATTAATTATGATGTTAAAGTTTTTTGTCTACTGGTCGTTTCAATATTTTCATGAAAATATTGATATTTTCATTGTGAAAAAAATTCTCTCTAGCTCCGGTGGGATATATAGGTATAAAGTTGGTCGGTATATGGGTATACATACATTTTGTAAAAACCTGTTTGTTGGAATCAGGGGGGTCTCAAAACGTGGATATTTGACAAAAACCGGGGGGGGGGGGGGCTAGATTTTACACAAATATAATACCTTCTCATTATAGGATGAGAATGTAAAAAAATCGACTAATTTCAAGAGATGTTTTTTTTAAAGAGAAGTTTTGAAAAAATTCAAAATTAATGTAAATCTTGAAGTGATTTCAAATAATTTTAAAAAAATGTTTGTGAAAGGTTTTATAAGAATTAAAAAATTTCTTATAATTACTAGGAAAATTGGAAAGGATTTTTTATTTTGAGAAATTAATTTTAGGGGAATATATTTTTAAAAAATTCAAATATTTCCAAAATTGTCAAAAAAGAATCTGGGGGAGTAGAAAATAGGTGGAGTAGGGAAGGGAAAATTTGCGATGGGGAGGTTTCAACGACTTAATTACCTTTTTTCTAAGGAAAATAGTTTCAAAAAATGATTTAAAATGTTTTTAAATTTTTTCTTAATTTAAAAAAAGAATTGATTTTGAAAATTTTGTTAAATAATTTATTTGACATAATTTTTATTTAATAACATTTTTTTCGAACATTTTCATCGAACAAAATTTGTTTCGGGAAATTTTTTACATCTTTTTTTTTTATTTTTTCTAATTTTGTTTGATAATTTTTTTTCTTCAAATTTTGTTTGATAAGTTTTTTTTTTCAACCAAATTTTTGCTTGTAGGTGCCTGCGCCTACTTTGTCTAATTTTTTAAATTTTGCAGATTTTTAGAAGAATTTTACGAAAAATTTAAATCATTAAAAATATATTTAGAAGTTTTGACAATATTTTAAAACATTTAAAACGAAGTGTAGTTTTTTGGCGATTTTTAAATAAAATTTAAAAACTATCTAAGGTTTACGAAATATTTTAAAATAATAAACATTTTTTATTTATATTTTTCAGAAGATTTTATCGTATTTCTTATTACGAAAAAATATTTTTAAGAAAATGTCTAAAATATTTCAAAAAAGAAAAAAAAATTGATGCTGCTTAAAATTAAAATAACTTAACTTCTGATTTTAAAAGTAAATTTTTCTAGCTTAAAATAATATCATTTAGAAAACTTAACAAACTGTAGATTCATTGTTCAATTCAGAGAATTGAAAATGGTAACATTTTGACTTCATCAGATTTAAAATTGTTCAATTGAAAAGTGTACCTCCATTGTATTTGTATACATGTAAATTATTGAGTGGTTGAACAAAAAATTGTTTGAAAACAATTTAATGTTCAGTTTTTAAAGTTTAAAATTTAAGAATTCCACTTTAGGTGCTTTAATTGAGAGTTCAGTTTTCTTTTTATTTTTTAATTACAAAAATTTTAGCTTCAAGAGCGTAAAATGAAAATGACTACAAAATGATAAATGAAGACTACGGGCGCCTGCTGTTCCACGTGCACTTGTCTTGTGCAGTGGCAGGAACGCGTTCGGCAAAAATCGAGATTGCTCGGACATACTCGGAAACATAATAAAATAGTACTATACGAAAAATCGAGACTTGAATGTGAATTTCTATAATGGGTCGCAGGTTCCTGGCATGTTTATATTCATAATGTCAATTTCTCAAATAAGCTTTACAGATTATAATATTCACTTACTTGCTTATTGAAATTATTTTTAGCCAAACTAGTACGCACCATATCACTTTTTAGTACGATTAATTTTTCAAATACAGATTCATAACATTTCGTATTCAAAATACTAATTTTTCTACTGAAACGTATTAAAGACTAGGGTAAGTGTGGGTATTACAGCGGAAAAAAAGTCAAGACGACTTTTAAAGATAAAAAACAAGTGTTTGAATGAGAAATTCGTTACGCATTAAATCGTGAAGCAATATTTGGTATTTAATCAATAGAATTCAGTCGTTAGAACGTGAAAAGAAATTAGATTTACGTGAAACATTCGAATCTAAAAAAAATGTTCCATGTAGATATTACCGCGGGTTTGCATGAGCTACCGCGCGTCAACTACTGTGGTAACCCAATTACTACGCTGGTAATACTGCTATTTATTTCAAGTGAAGTTACCAATAATTTAGGAGATTTAAACCTTGTAATTATGTTTGATATTTTTGATCACATGGATTAAAAATCACTTAGGTGAAAGACACACTGAGACACGTACAGGCATTATCACGGGCGACTAAGGTTAGTTTTGAGGTTTTGAGGTAAAACATGCAACAAGGCAAATCGTGTGCCAAATACTGATTTGGTCAAAAATATGTAGAAATACGGGCATGCGAGATTCAAATTGCAACAAATTAGTTAAAAACATAGCAACTGCAGTTCATTTATTGATGATAATTAAAAATATATCACATAATAATTTTCTGAATTGTTTCAAAGCATTATATATATTCAGAACATTCTAAATCATTATTTATCTTTGAAACCGCAATAATCGGGGCATCCACGGTAATACCCACACTTACCCTATCATCCAAATTTCAATACATTAATATGAATAACTCGAATAGTTCAACATTTTTCCGTGTTTTGTTACACAAGTATACTAAACTTTGATTCTTTCTGATCATTTATTCAAATAGAAGGTCTCTCAGTGTGGAAAAGTCAGGGGGAAAAAAGTGGTCAGGGAAATCAGGGAAAATGGAAAATATTCTGGAATTTCACGCAAAATGCGGGCAACACGTATTTATTAGTTCTTGCCCACGTGAAAAAATTCTACGGAAACCGTTCTACGGAAATTCCATGTGGAAATTCCACGTGGAAATTCCATGTGGAAATTCCATGTGGAAATTCCATGTGGAAATTTCATACGGAAATTCTACAAACATTTCTACAAACTAATTTTTGACTAAGTTTGACTCCTGGTGATAAACTGCGCTCGCGGAAATCACACTCCGGACATCACACCCTTGCAGCAGGTATGCGAAGAACATCTTCGAGAAAATTATGCCACCCATGTCAAAACCTTGCACCTACTGTGGGTTCCTCGAGGACACGAGATTGAACCATTGCGCCAGGTGTAAAAAACACATCTTCTCCGGGGAAGTCTTGGTTTTACAGTACTTTAGGGTCCCTGGACTAAGCTCCTCGCAGACACGACATTGAACCATTGCACCAGGTGTAAAAAACACATCTTCCCCGGGGAAGTCTTGGTTTTAAAGTACTTCAGGGTCCCTGGAGTAAGTTCCTCGAGGACGCGAGATTGAACCAATGCACCAGGTGTAAAAAACACATCTTCTCCGGGGAAGTCTGGGTTTTACAATACTTTAGGGTCCCTGGACTAAGTTCCTCGTAGACACGACATTGAACCATTGCACCAGGTGTAAAAAACACATCTTCCCCGGGGAAGTCTGCGTTTTACAGTACCTTAGGGTCTCCGGAGTAAGTTCCTCGTAGATACGACATCGAATCATTGCACCAGGTGTAAAAAACACATCTTACCCGGGGAAGTCTGGGTTTTACAGTACCTTAGGGTCTCCGGAGTAAGTTCCTCGTAAAAACGAAATTGAAAAACATTTGTTTTTAGCTAAAAATGCATTAAATTATTGTGAGAGTGATTGTTAGTCAGAATATCCAGAAATTATTAACAATTAGAATAGTTACAAACAATGTTTGGCATAAATTTGGAATTTATGGTTTTTTTCAACTGTGTTTTGCCTTTTATCATTTGCATTGATGCAGATATTCTTACAAATAATATATGTTCAATTATATTTGTGAAAATACAACAAATGTTGATGTTTTAAACAAATATAAAACTTTGGCACTTTGGCCTGGAAAATAATTTTCTGCACCAAAACTGCTTCAAATTTTTGTTAGAGACATTTGCAGTCACTATTTATATGTAAAATTAACAATAACCAATTGTTATTATTTATTGTTATTATTTCATTCCAAATATCACGAAATTTTCATATATTTAAAAAATATTGCAATTTTTGTTTACAAACATTTTTCTTATCTGGAAATACTTTAAATTATTGTGAGTGATCGTCAGTAACAATTTCTAGAAAAAAATTAGAATTAAAATATTTATAAACTATTGTTGTTGAAAATGTTGTAATCATTGGTTTTTCCATTTCTGATTTTCCTTAATCATCTAAATTGATGCAGATATTCTTGAAACTAACACAGGTTCAATTATATTTCTTAAAATGAAACAATTGTTAATCTTGTAAAGAAATGAGATAAGTAAACATAAAGCTTGGGCACTGTGGCCTGGAAAATAATTTTTTTGCACTATAACTGCTTTACATTTTGGTTAGAGATATTTGCAGTCAAAAAATTATTTTCAAGGCCAAAGTGCCAAAGTTTTATATTTATTCATTTCATTTGTTTAAAGGAGCAACACTTGTTGGATTTTCACCAATATTATTGAACATTTATTATTTTTAGGAATATCTGCAAGAATTCAGAAGCTACAAGGAACACCGCAATTGAAAAAACTACAAATTTCAAATTTGTGCAAAAAATTGTTTATAACAATCTTAATTGTTAATAATTCATCGATATTCTGACTAAAAATCACTCTCACAATAATTTAAAGCATTTTTAGCTAAGAACAAATGTTTTTCAACCACAATTACGATATCTGGCTATTTGTCAATTTAATTTGTTTAGAATAATTGAAACATATAATAATCAAATTATTTATGTTCTAGGAGTACTCTTGCGTTGATTCAAGGTGATTCACATGATATGCGAACCGTTGATGAAGAGTAAATAATAATTATGTGATAATGTCGATTTTCTCATACTTTAAGAAAACATATAATGAATAAACAAATGAAAATTCAAAACATCTATGACCAAGGTGCTCTTTGAAAATTAGCGCTCTTCAATTAACAACGAACAAATCGCAAATCGGGGCAAAATTGAAGTCTGTAGACTTTTTTGAACGAAAAATATCCCTTTGGTCCCAAGGATAAGGATAAGGATAAGTGTTGCCCGATGTTCTCATGCGTAAATTTCCCGTTCTTGCTTACCTTCTAGGACAGAAGGAGTAGAAGCGGATGACGTACACGTTCCAGTAGCTTTGGGATTGGTTTCTTTAAGGAATCATGACCGAAGCGTCCGCGGCCTACAACTTCTATAATAACAATAATTCTTCAGTTTAAAAAATCCAACTTTTTTTAGGTAGTTGGAGGAGGAGGAGGAAAGTTGGAGTTGGAAGAGGAGGAGGAGGATGAGAAGGAAGAAGAGGAGGAGGGGGGGGATATGAGGATGAGGAGGAGGTAGTGGAGGAGGATGAGGAGGATATAAACTGAGCTTTCATGAATGAACAGCCATTTTTTGCTGTGTCAGTGACAAGATGACGTCCACATGTTCAAGTTGTTCCAGAACTTATTCAAGACTTGATAATTTAAAAAGACATGAGAAATACTCTTGCTTAGCAAAGAATCATAAGCAGGATGGGAGAGACTTCCACCAAATTGCAAAGGTACCTGGAGGCCTAAGGACAATGCAAGACACTAACAGGTTGATTGATAAGGATAGGAAAGCAATTCATCGTAAGCATAAGGTTTTCAAACCTGACGAGAAACAAGCTAATCAGGAAGCCTGGAAGTCCCAATTCTCGCAACTGAAGAATCTAACGTGCATTTCTCTGATGTCTAAGAATGAAGTGGAACCGCTTGTGAAGAAGCAAGCAGTACAGGCAGAAGAAGAAGAATTTAGCCAATATGGCAATTCTCTGTCTGTGATGAGCAAAAAACATGATGCTGATGATTATGATAATGACGATGAGGAAGAGGAGGATGATGATGCTGAAAGTGACCTTTCCTCTGAATATGAAATAGAAGAAAAAGCAGAAGCCGAAATGTTAGATCCAAATGTACTTGTATATAGATTGCGCTTTCTTTTACAAGCTCCAGTAGCTGGAAACATCAATAATGTACACGAAATTAGTTCAGTTGTTAATGAACTGCGAGAGTTTGGTATTATTGAATAATATTTTTTTTAGTTTAGCAATTAGTTAAATGTAATTAAATTAAAAATTGGCAATTACTAATTGAACATTTCCTGTAGTTAATATTTTTAAGTTTTCTACTATTCGAGATTATATAGTCTTTTTTGCGTTTATTATTATTATTATCGAAAAGGTTGAATAAATGAATCTAATTTGAAATTTATGTGTTTTTCTTTATTATCTCACCTGAATTCAGTGTAGTTTTTTAGGAAACCAGCTTATAAAAACATCTAACAGAAGATTAGTGCATATATAATCATTGAATCTAATATTTTCAATTCCTACTTGTCTTAACTACATCATTATCATACCCACTCGTCCTCCTCTGCCCTTCTCCTCAATTCCGTCCCTTCTTCCACGCTTTAATAGTTTATTCAATCAAGGATAATTTTAAGATTCAACAGGAGAAACGTGATTACAACTATAAGAAAAGCAGCGTACTCGATAGTGGTGCACTGTATCATAATCTTTATTAACCCAAGAACCCTTGTTAATGAAACTAAGTATTCGTTTACTAAGTTGACGTAGATGAATGAACAGTATGTTCATGATTCTGTTAACCTAAAATCCTTATCTGTTTAACTGAATTTATTTAACCACAATTAAATGTTGGTTGTAAGAAAATAATAATTTACATTACCAGGTATTAATTGCTAATAGTAAGAATGTTTTGATATTTTTCGAGATTCATGCTAAAATTTGTATATGGTTTGATTCATTTGCAGAGGTATGCTGTGAGATTTATGATTGTTTTTGAGTCGCTCAATCGCAAAGCTTTCCGAAATCTTGCAAATGTTACGAAATTTTTTTACATTCTCATTCTAATGAGAAGGTATTGGTTTTATGTAGAATTTGACTTGGTCGGTTTTCATCAAATCTCCACGTTTTGAGACCTCCTGAGCTAGAAAAAAAGGTTTTTTCCAAGGTGTCTGTCTGTAGTCTGTAGTCTATCTGTCTGTCTGTAGGCACGATAACTTTTGAAAAAATAGTCAAATTGGGTTGTGCTTTGGCACACTTTTTTAGGGCCTGAAAAGAAAGAACCATTTTTTTCCAAATTCAAAAATTCTATGTACGGCTATTCATAGTACTCCAAAACTCGAACAATTGATCCTAATGACTTTTTCGGATAAATAGAAAATTAGCGGAGTTATAGCATTTTCAAAATTACAAAAAACAAACGTAAATGAACATTTTATGCCGAAAAACGCACGATATTAAAAAAAAAAGTCAAGAGGAGAAAAATGTTTCTTTTTGAACACCCTACAATATTTTCTTAAAAACTTTTTGAATTTTTTGAAAAATCAAAAATCCAAATTTTGATCACACAAAAAAATAATGAAAAATCAATAATTTCATTTTGCTCTCAAACTATGCAAGATACTACCAAAGATAAATCCAACAAAATTATGCAGCCAAAAAAGATCTCCAAATTAGAAATAGTAAAATTGAATTTTTAGACGAATAACACAAGCTACGAGAAAAATGACAGAGACAAAATTTGTTCATCCAAAGAAGAGGTACAAATTTGTTATGAATCATTTTCTGATAGGATGCGAATTTTTTGTTTTATTCGTGACTTTTTCGTTTCTATCATACGGTGCACAGAAGCTAGCGTGGAACGCAAGGTTTAAATGATTTCCAAATCACATATCGAGCGCGAAGCGCGAGTGTCTGGATGAGAATGTGTTCCTTAAGGTTGATAGCACCTTGAGTAAATAAAGTTCCATTTCATTCTATAATAAAAACCAATTTAACAATCAATTCACATGTAGAGGTTTTGATAATTTTATAATATTTGCAAATAAACTTTTTCTTTCCATCGAAGTCGAACACGAAGTTCAAAAATCTAGAGAAACCGAGCTTAAAGCGCGATATAAATACGTCCGAGCGCGAGTTGAGTATATAATCGAGCGCGAAGCGCGAGATCAAACAGTAGCGTGCCCCAGGCGCGCTCCAACTTGCGAGCGAAGCGAGCCGCGGGCGATGAGAATGTGCCCGCGAAGCGGGCAGATTTTTTATAATACATCTCTCTCTCTCTCTCTCCCCTTCCTGCCTTCAGTACGTTTATCACTTTTGGAATTTTCATCCGAAATGGCTGGCTAATGAACTGGACCTTCATTTCAAGACACTTAAAGAGTATACCCAAGACCAATCCAATACGGTAATTCTTTTTAAAGTTATCGTTGAACTCATGAACTCATTTCAGTAATGTTTGGCCGAGTTAGAATGATTTAAGTTTTGAAACTTAATTAAATCAGGGAGAAACTTTTTTTCAATATCTCGTTTTTATTATTAAAAATAAACGTTTGGCTGAAAAACGAGCATATATCTGTGAATAAAAAGGCTTGTGACGTAATATCAAGTATTGTTAAGGGCATGTGATACTCCGACCTGTGGTAAATCAGGTTCAGTTCCCCCGGGTTTTTGTCCACAAAAATTAAAAAATTTTAAAACTGAATTCGGAGATGCTATAGAATGTTATAACGGACGTCCCCGAACTCGTTTTTGAGGGATTATAACAAAAAAAAATTTAATTTGCTAAACTAAAAAAAAGTTTAGCCTAACTTGAGGTTAGGAACGGGTTTCAGCACTCTGTCATTCCTATAATGGAGGTCTCTGTTGTACCGATGCTGTCAGTACACATAACCTCAAAATACTCTCACATGAATATTTAAATTATTCACAAATTCTACAAAAGAAGGGTTCGGGGATGTCCGTTAGCATGTTCGCTATCGTTTCCCAAATTTGTAAGGCAAAATCTTTATTATTGTAGGAAAAAAGCCGGGAGAACCTAACACTGCTAAAATCGATAATTTTCTAAGTATCACATGCCCTTAAGGAGCGATAAGTGTTGGACAGTGCACTCTTAATATAAATAAGTTAAAGGACGTGTGAAAAAGCCTGGAATAAAATGCACGCTGTATTATCTCTCTCTTGAGTCTCGAAATTGTTTGCAGTATCTTATTTCATGTAACACGTTGAGAGGTTGATGAGACCTAGCATATGGCAAAAGAATATATTTGAACTTTGCGGTTCGACTAAGAAAGCGAACTTTTTAGAGCTGTAAGAAAGAATTGATCTCCTGAGAACGAGAGCAGAGTCAAATGAAATTTGTGCAGCTTGAGACTGTCGATGCAGGAATGCTGCTTCTGAAATCAAAACGTCTAAAACAAGTCTCGACGTTATGTCTCTAGTCCTTGCTCGCTAGTTGATGCCAGAATAAAGCGATAAGAATCCCTAATATATCATCTACTCTAAGGAATGCTTTAGACATTTTCTTACCTATATAATTATTCAATTGGCTTGAAATATTTTTTAATTCTAATTTTTTGTATCTTTCTTTCTTTCATCCTTGAGTTCTAGAACGTTCTACATTATAATGGACACGGTAAGAAATTGCCCGATATTGCATCATATGATGCAACACGCTTACCCCCTCCACCAAATTTCTGGAGACTTGCGCAGTGTGGCCAGATATTGTATCATATGATGCAACAATGTTCTGGAAGATTCTACATTATATACGACACGTTTGGGATATAATTTTTGCAACGCAAAATGTAATGAGTCATTGAAACAACCTTGAACTTGTTTAATAAAATGCTTTTTCAGAAAGTACGCAGCATAATTTGAATTATAGAAGGTTCTAGACTGCTGAAGAATGTTTCTCACGGATTATTTGCTCACTAAATAAAGACAGGAATTTTTTGTTCAATATGTTATCTGCAAGGAAGCAATAAATCAAATTGATAGACAAAACAGGATGTCATGCATAGCCTTGCGTATCAAATTTCATCTGTACACCAGAAGCAATGAATCATCCTTATTCTTATTGCAATAACTATATGGCGCAGTAGAAATTGCCAGGACAATGCAAAATACAACCTAGAAAGTATTTACGCGACATTCTTGAGATAAGAAATAACCTTGAAGCTGTCTGTATGAATTTAGCTGGCACAATTGCGCAATATTATTATGACGTCATCATCAAAGGAATGTTCTAGAGCGGTCTCAATGCTAAATATATTATCTCTAAGGAAGCAACAAATCATCCTTGTTTTTCTTGCAATAACTATATGATTCAGTAGTAAATTGCCAGCACAATGCAAAATATAACCTTAAAAGTATTTACGTGGAATGCCTTGGATAAGAAATAACCTTGAAGCTGTGTTATTTTTACTTAGAGAAGTTGTAGGCTCTGGAAACTACGATCATGGTTCCTTGAAGAAACCAATCCCGAAGCTACTGGAACGTGTACGTCCCTAGCCACGGATTACCTTAAGCGACAGACAAGACAGTTGGAGATGAAGGTTTCACCTCTGGATACTTTTTTAGAGCTACCAATCTTTGTAGAATGTTAAGAGGAACAGTGTTGACGGACCAGATGGAGTGATCCCAGGAGAACAGCCTTTTGCATCCGGTTCGCCATAAAATGAGCCTGACGCTAGCAAGCCGGAATCTTGTTGAGTTGGCTGATAAATGAAGCTTTCATACCTCCAAGACAGCCGAGTATGAGAATTATAAGATGGACTTTGTAGCCTTGGTACAGCCTACTCAGCTCGAAAAGAAGTGCTTGATATTTCGCCCGTCTTTCTCCCTCCTTTGCCGTGATATTACCATCGGCTGGTGCCGAGAACTCAATCACGTAAATGATCTTGTTCTTCAGATCTTGGAGGACAATGTCAGGCTTCGTAGCACTGATACGTTGAGTGGTGGAGAATGAGAAATTCCAGTAGATCTTACACTGATCATTCTCCACAACTGACTCGAGTTCCCCCTGGGCGTATGGCAAGACGGGCAATAGATCAACACCATAGAAATGCCTAAGATAGCAATATAACACTTTTAGAGCTGCATTGTGTTTCTCTATGTACGCGTAGTTTGCATATTTAGAGCATCCACTGAGAACATGTCCAAGTGTTTCTGGCTATTGCTTGCACGCTCGGCAGTTAGTATCGCGTACAGGTAAATTCATTATGTGGTCGCGGTAAACTAAGGTGTCTATGACGCCGTCTTGACAGGCAAAAAGAAATCCGCCAGTCTCTGATCTCAATCCAGCAGACTTGAGAAACATGTTGGACAGACCCATCGAGAGCTCTTCTCTACGTATGATGCCGTAGAACTTACCATGGAGGGGTTTCTCAGCATGTTCTCTTAGTAGGAGCGTATGTTCTGCTTCCTGTATACGACTTTTGAGCACCAGAGGTGTTAGTGATGCTAGGCCATGTGTAATGTCGCTGGAATTAAATGGGAGGTCAAGCTCCTCTGCGGCCCTATCTGCTGCATGGTATAGAAACACCGCAGCATTGGCGACTTCATGTTGATGTACGAGTCGCATAAGAGAATCCGTGCTTTTTAGAACTGAGCAGGCTGTAGCCAGAACCGTTCTTCGATGAAGACACTCTAAGCTTAGCAATCCTCTACCCCCTTTATCGCGAGGGAGATATATTCGAGGTACGGAAGATCTAGGATGAAGACTTCGTTGTATTGTCATCATCTTGCGTGTGCTTCGATCAAGTTGTTTTAACTCATCGACGTTCCATTTTACTGCACCAAACGTGTAGAGCAGTATAGGAACGGCCAGCATATTGGTCGCCTGGATCTTATTCTTTCCAGATAATTCGGAAGCCCAAATTTTTCTGAGAATTTGGCGATACCTTTTTCGAAGGGCCGTTTTCAAGTTATGCACATTTTGGGTTTCCGCTTGCGGTATTCCAAGATATGTATATGTTTCTCCATTACCAAGATGTTGAATGGTATTTCCGCCTATGATTTGAACGTCCTGATCGTCACTGGATGATGTAGTTTCTAGTCTTCCTTGGTGTAGGTGGACGCAGGCACACTTGTCCAGTCCGAAGCTCATGCCAGTCGCTTCAGAATACGTATTTACTGCATCTACAAGGATGTTAAGGTCCTTTTTTGAGGCAGCAACGAGTTTAAGGTCGTCCATGTATAAAAGGTGGTTGACCTTATATTCTCTTCTGTTCGGCGGGCCACATAGGTATCCAGAGCTTTTGCCTCGGAGCACAATAGATAGAGGCAAGAGGGA
>CAKNXH010057352.1:27950-51135 GCA_932178445.1 Andricus quercusramuli
GTCTTGCTGGAACGGGTGGAATGTTCGCTGGAGGATGTTGCTCCTCTTCCTGTTGATAAAGAGCTTCATATCCGTTTTTTCGCAAGAAGGATACCTGATCTCTTAAATACTGAAGCGTTTTATGAGCATATTCCGGGTGCATATTGACCCAACGGTCATGTAACCTCTTCACGAATCCTCTCCGCGCCGGTGAGCTTCTTTGAGAACGGTCTCAATGCCACCTTACACAGCACAATAAACTACCTCACACGGACACACGCACACAGGCCACCTCACACAGACACACTAATACTAATCGGGCCAGAACGCCATATTTTTTGCTTTTTTTGTGCAAATTTTATACTCAAGAAACAATTTTTTTGCTCCTCAAACTTCCGAGATAAGGGTGGCGGCACTAGCACGACTACCCCTCATTCATACATACTCTCCCCTCTTGACCACAAATGTTCCAAAGGTGTAAAAACCACCTTGAATAATGTGAAGATAATACAGAACTCTAAATTAATTATTTACACTTGAAAATTTACCCTTTTATAATTTCTCCCAAAAACTACCCTTCTACGTCAATTTATGTCGCGGAACTTACATATACTTATTAAACTCATCAAAAACAATAATATTCATAAAACACAATTGGCGGGAAATTGTTGCTCTTTTTTTGCTCTCCGATGACATATAATACTTGTCCCAAAAAACTACCCCTAAGTCATACATACCTACCCCTCGTAATCACAAAAAATTTTCTTTGACTGTTGAGACCTTAATTTAAGTCTTAACAGAACCTAAAAACAAAATATGTTCAAATTTTGTGAAAAAAATTGTTCTGGAAAAACAATTTCATGCAAAGAAAAATGTCATTGAAAAAATTTGATTGAAAAAAATTATGTAAAAAAATTGTTCAGAGAAAAAATGTTTAAAAAAAAAATTCTTCGCATAAAATTGTTAAAACAAAAAATGTTTGAAATATTTCTTTTGTTAGAAAAAAAATTTTGAAAAAATTGTTGAAAAAATTTTTTTGTTCACAAGAAAAATTTTGAAAAAAATTATTGACCGCCTTTTGAACGAGTGGGGGTGGCACAGGTAAATTTTCTGAAAGAACTAATTGTCCTCTACAATATGCTGTAGATGTCATTGTGCTGGCTCACGACAGGTGAGTATTTGAAAACATCGATCGCTAAGAATCCATTTTTATCGCACCTTTGACCGACTAGGCGCTGGCACAGAGGCCATTCCTTGATCGTCTATGTCTAAGGTTTCATCTCTAGTAACTTTTATCCTGCTGGTTTAACAGCTGACAACAAATGCAGTGGGATCTTGGACTACAACATAAGCTCACGTACCTGAAGTTCCGAACGTTCGAATGAACGAAATATTTTTCCCGATTTCTATTTTACTCATAAATATTGCTGCGACTATAATTTAAAATATGCATTATAATTCTGTTTCAATAATAAATTATTTCCAATATAAGTGAACAAACATTTGAGCACTTTTTTCTGGTTTATAAAGTCAGCAGTAAAAAATTTCGTTCATTTGAACGTTCAGAACTTCAAGCACATCATAAGCTCTTCTTTCTATCTCGTTTCTGTCCTCTCTCACCGCAGAGGCTGTATCGATTCTGCTTTTCTTTCCGAGCTACATAAAAGTTAAACCATTTCTGCCGTCAAGTCGCGAAGCATGTCTCTCTGGCTACTGGATTCCAGCGCAAGATATTTGTTATTATAATAGGATGCGTTATTGCCAAGACCAGGTGCAGGAGATAAAAAAAGCGGTTCGGAAACGAAACCGAAAGAGGAATGTTTAACTTTTGGAAACTCAGATTCGTTACCATTTCATCGCACCTTACATAGCCTTAGTTCGTTGCTGACGTACAAAACAATAAAACCATTTAATTACATTTGTAACTTTTCACCTAATGCAAAAATATTTTCTATTGAAATACGCTCAGAAAAATGTTTCCTTGAATCAAACAAAATTTTTTTAACCCTATACCAAGAATAGAACTTGTTTGATTCAAATGAAATTTGTTCAAGTCAAACAATGGCATGTTTGAATCAAATAAAGTTTGATAAAACTATACAAATATTTGTTTGAATCCATCAAATATTTGTTTCAATTTATGTATCAAAGAAAGAATGTGTTTGATTCGAAAAGACATTTTTCTGAGTGTATATATCAGAAACAATTATTGCGGGTCTGGTGATAAATCCCAAATGTAAGTTACGGGTTTTCCTGTTTTTTACAGCAGATTATTGCTGCAATTTTAAACAATATCTAATTAAGTTTACTAGATGTACCCAAACATCACCTTTGATTAAAACATATGCTTTATATGCGAGATATTAAAGATTTTTACGATAGCGCTGATGTAAAACGTGCCAAAAAATAAGGTTTTGGAGAGACTTTTTTTAAGCTTCGACTTTCGAGGCTTCCCAAAAGGAGCTGGACGTCTTCAAAAATCTAAAAAAAAATCACAAACATTCCTTAAGGTGTCTACAATGCAACGCAGTTTTCCAAATTTTGAAATATGAAATTGTTTACTATTTACATACCATTTTCGACAAAAATATCATCTTGGAAAGAAATAATTATAGAAAGTTGTTGTATGGCTTAAAATGTGCAGTTTTGTAACGTGATTGAAGTACACTTTCAAAAAATGAAATTAGATCAATATTTCGCGAAATAATGTTTTACGAATATTTTGGGATTTAATTAAAGCAGCCACTGTATAAAAAGTGTTAGAAAAAAAGTATCCAGTTCACAACAACTGGGATACCGACGTCCCTGCCTTTTTCCCTCAATCGCGAGGGGTTAACAACTAGTGAAGTCAGATGTACGCCTCCGCTGAAGTCACTGGCGTAAAGTCACTTGAATTTACATGAAGACACTGAAATCACTTGAAGTCAGTGTACACTATATATTCCGTCGGTCGAGTTTTGAACCCCTCGTTCAATCACGTTACAAAACTGCACATTTTAAGCCATAAAACAACTTCCTATCGTTATTTATTTCCAAGATGATATGTTTGTGGAAAATTGTCTATAATTTGTAAACAATTTACTATGGTAAACAAATTTTTAGAACAACAATATATGTGACCGTTCGCGAAGAAAGGGACCTAATGTGGAGAAAATCGATAGTTTCTGAGTTACTCTTTCATTTTCAATAATCAGAATTTTTTAAGTTAATTACTTTTCTTGTTATTAAGCTACAAACATAGGCATGATAAGCGTACGCGGAGACCGAACGAGAGGCCTACGAAAGCCAGCCCCACCACAGCTGTAAGCATCGTGTCCGTGAGCTCCACTGGCTCGTGTCTAAAAATGTATTGGTAAGTGGAGGGGGAGGGGGAGCTGTTCGTAGACGCACCCCCACTACTCATATACTGGCTTGCTGGCTCTGCTACGATCGCCCGTCCTGTAATCTTATCCGTCTTGAATACTCACTCCTGAAGGCCCGGACTAAGAAAGCACAGGAGAAAAACTTCCGCGAAGAGCTCCTCGACAAGAGGATGCACGGCATCTTCCACAGAAATGTGGAGGATCAGTCGATGTCGTATGAGCTAACGTATGCTTTCCTTAAATCATCCGGATTGAAGTCGGGCACGGAGGGTTTCATTTTGGCATGTCAAGACTGTGTCATTTCCACTCTAGCATACCGTCGCCACATTTTGAGCAAAGATATTCCCGATGATAGCTGCACAGCGTGTCATGCACACCCCGAGCATCTAGGACACATACTATCTAGTTGTCCAACTCATGCGGGAACGACCTACATCCAAAGGCACAATGCGGCACTGAGAGTGATTTATTACCATCTCTGTCACTCTTACGGAATTAGCCCAAATACCGCTCCGCTAAACGCTCCTAGGAAAATAGCGTCAATTGTCGAAAATGAGAAGTGCCGTATATACTGGAACTTCATATTCTCGACAATTGTTTCTGTTGCGCACTCAAGGTCTGACATAGTTCTCCTTGTCTTCGAGAAACGAACCATGTTCGTTATCGAATTTTCGGCACTAGCTGACAAAAAAGTCACAGCCAAGGAGAATGAAAAGAAAGAGAGGTATAAAGATCTTATAAGGGAGTTGCGACGGTTATACCCGGAATATTCTGTTAAGCTAATCGTCTTAATCATCGGCGCTCTTGGAGGTGCCAAAGTTTCACTGGTTGATAGCCTGAAAAGCATCCCTGTCAAAAAAATGCTGAGACACTTGCGGGGAAAATGCAGAAGGTGCTCGTACTTGGGTCGCTCCGTGTCCTCAGGGTGCACGAGACTTTTGCGGGATCATCGTATTGAATTCGTCGCAGACTGTAACCACATATCTCACGGTCGTGAGACGTGGTTACAGCTGAAATTTTACCGCGATTTCGCTGGGAGGGGGTGCAATTTTTCATAAAAGCACCCGCTCCCGGCGAAATCCTGCGGTTGTCCTTATGACAAACTTTTAACTATATATATTAGAGTGGCCCAATAATATTCATTTTGGAATATTCGACTCGCGTCGACGCCCAATCGTTCTCTCGCAGAAACAAATAAATACATATTGTTTTATTTTGGATTAAAATGAGTTTTAGTACGTTGTAAAGCAGTTTTTGTGTCTTACGGAGTTTAAATCGTAAAACGTATACTTTTTCTACTTCCTTGATTTTGTTCAAGAAATTACAAGTCAATTTGTTTACCCTTTTATAAGCTTGTTCTCTTCTCAGTAAAGATGCATTTTGTCACATTTGAATACACCAACAAAGTTATAAAAAAAATTTGAGACATCTTGAAAGTTGCATAAAATTACATTATTTGTAGACTCATAGCGAGCCTTTGATATGATTTTTTAACTTGAAATTTTCTAGAAGCATTTATGAAGATGTTGAGAACAGATTTATGAAAAAAAATGTTCATTATTTTTCAAATTATAGTTTTGAAGCGATTACGAAAATGAGTGAAAATGAAAATTTTCAGTCCAACAGCAGCTTTTCTCCGAACTCCGAACTTTTCCCCAATTTTTTTTGCACTTTCTGGGGAACCCACTAATTTGTTTACAATACCCCAACCCTAGGGGGACACTTGACTTTAATGAGTTGAATAACAGAGTAATAACACTAAAACTGCCGTCTGGGTTAAATCTCAGGGCTCGCTTCAGGTTCTCTTGAAACTTTTCTGTTTTAATTCGTACGTTAGGAGAAAACTTCAAGGTACTTTACAACGTACTAAAAATCATTTTATTTCAAAATAAAAACAGACGCATTCGTTTCTACGAGAGAACGATTTGGCGTCGACGCGGGTTGAAAATTCCAAAATGTATATTTTTGGGCCACCCTAATATATACAGGGTGTCCGTGTATTCAAAATACATATTTGTATTTTCTGATTCCTTGTGAAAAACTGAATAGAAAATAATCAATAAAAAAAATTACGTGCGTCCTAAACTATGACCCAAGACAGATTTATGTGTAAACATCTCCGGTAAACGTTGACTGAAATTGAAATCTTACATAAAGCAAATAATAACTCACGCACATGTAGGAGTATAAAAATTTATTTCCTCCTATGTATAATGTCGTGCAAGAGTTTCTGGACAGTTATTTTCCAATAGGATAATAATCCTAATCTAACAATGTAACAATAACCCTACTTTAATAAAAATAAACTGTAGATTTTCTCTCTATTGACGTATCCGGCATATTTTGCCGGATTTGAATGTTCTTTTCCGGTATATTTTATCGTGTACTAAATTGAATTCTGAAGAATTTATTATGAATTCCAAACGATCCTAGATTAATTTTAAACAATTCTAGATTAATTGCAACTAGTTAAAAAATTGATATTTGCACAAATATTTCGGACAATAGAAAATTCAATGGAGATCTTGATGACAGATGGAGGTTATGTGTCATCTGTATATATCTGTATTCCTTGCCGGATCTTAATTTTCTCTTCCGGCAGATTTTCCTGGATTTTAATTTTCTCGTCCGGAATATTTTTAAAATCATCATTTTCCGTCAATTATCACGAATTTCAAAAATTTCCACAACTTTCATAATTTTTCCAAAAATTTCATAAATTCCCACGATAATGATAAATCTCCATAAGTTTTAGAAATTATGGTAATTCATCAAACTTTGCATACATTTTAAAAATTAAAGGGAAATGGCTTAATGGTATAATAATTATAATAATAATACAGGCGTAGGGATGTGGCGACCCCATCGCCCGAGAGCTCCGGCTCTTGCAGTCAGCCGCGTTGCTTTGGGCTAACTCCCCAATGCAGCGAATTATGCGGTTACGACACAAGTATCGTGCAGTGCCACCCACAATAGGCCTCTCTCAGATGGAGGCCATGGTTCAGTTGGAAGTGGCAATAGGAAAGAACCGAGGCGACGACCAGGCAATGACCCCGGACAAACGCGAGAACATCGATTTAAATGGTCGGACCAACTCAGGAGGGACCTTCTTACCTGTTGGCAAAGAAGCTCACCGGCGCGGAGAGGATTCATGAAGAGGTTACATGACCCTTGGGGCAATATGCACCCCAAATATGCTCATAAAACGCCGCAGTATTTAAGAGATCAAGTATCCTTCTTGCGGAAAAACGGATATGAAGCTCTTTATCAACAGGAAGAGGAGCAACATCCTCCAGCGAACATTCCACCCGTTCCAGCAAGACCACCTTTGCAGATAGCCGTTAATGCCAACATGAGAAGTAGGAGATCTATTCACCAAAAAGTCTTCCTCAGGATGGACAAATTAGCTGAAGCTAATACTTCTCTCCGCGATTTGCTCCCCGAAGATGTTAATCTCTGGAATCTGAACTGTGTAGTTTACGATCGGGCGGTCTCCCTGCATAGCGACGATAGAAGTAACGATACTTCGGTACGTCTGAGTAAAACACGCGAGCGTATTGCACAGCTTCAGTTCAAAATTGAAACGGCGAGACGGCATGCATCAAGTGTTCAGTGCGTGATTAGCTACAGAACATCAAATAAAAAGTTCACTCCAAAAGTTAGGGCACTTGCTCGAAACTTGAGGAAAGCAAGTCACACGCTGAACAAGTGTAAACTGTTGACCATCAAGCAGCACTGGACGCAAAAAGTAAGATCTCTTTCAACAGCGAAACAGCGCCTTGAACGGCGAGTTAAGTGGATTCAGGAAAATTCCACCTTTTCTACTAATCCTTCCCGTCTGTTCAATAAAGCGTCATGTGTAGTTAAAAATCCGCCTAGTCGAGAAGAGATTCAAGTCTTCTGGGAGCAAGTATATGGAGATACTTATCAGCTAAATGAAGACGCTTCTGATATATCACTCTTTCGTAACTTTTGCCAGAGGCAAAGGTTACAAGGTCCAGAGGAAGAGTGTCCACTAATTACTGCTGAAGAGATGAAGAAAGTTATCGCTAGAACTAAGAACTTTTCGGCACCAAGGCCAGACAAAATCAACAACTATTGGTGGAAGAAGTTTACTTCTACACACCAACATCTAGCTCGTATATTTACTACTTTCTTAAACGGAGAACAACCCGTCCTGCAGTGGCTAGTGAAAGGACGCACGGTATTGATCCCTAAGGCCGGAGATTTGTCAAGTCTAAAGAACTACAGGCCCATAGCTTGTTTAAACACCAGCTACAAGCTATTCACTGGCATCCTCAAAGAGAGGATATTGACATCTATCGAGCCGGTATGAAGTGTAATAGTCGAACAACGTGGATGCAAGAGAGGGCTAGCAGGTTGCAGGGAGAACCTGTTAATAGACAGGTGTATTACCCAGGACTCGATCAGGTATCGACGCAATCTGTCCATGGCTTGGATTGATTACCGGAAGGCATTCGATAACACGAACCATGAGCTACTTATTAAGCTGCTTGAGTGCATGGAGGTGTATCCAAAAATAGTGAGATGCATAAAAGAGCTTATGCTCTTGTGGCGGACAAGATTTGTCATAACATCTGACAAAAGACAAGTGACTACAAGCTTTGTCACTTATAAGAGGGGGGTCTTTCAAGAAGACTCTCTAAGTCCGATACTTTTCTGCATCTCCCTCTTGCCTCTATCTATTGTGCTCCGAGGCAAAAGCTCTGGATACCTATGTGGCCCGCCGAACAGAAGAGAATATAAGGTCAACCACCTTTTATACATGGACGACCTTAAACTCTTTGCTTCCTCAAAAAAGGACCTTAACATCCTTGTAGATGCGGTGAATAGGTATTCTAAAGCGATTGGCATGAGCTTCGGACTGGACAAGTGTGCCTGCGTCCACCTACACCAAGGAAGACTAGAAACTACATCATCCAGTGACGATCAGGATGTTCAACTCATAGGCGGAAATACCATTCAACATCTTGGTATTGGAGAAACATATACATATCTTGGAATACCGCAAGCGGAAACCCAAAATGTGCATAACTTGAAAACGGCCCTTGGAAAAAGGTATCGCCAAATTCTCAGAAAAATTTGGGTTTCTGAATTATCTGGAAAGAATAAGATCCAGGCGACCAATATGCTGGCCGTTCCTATACTGCTCTACACGTTTGGTGCAGTAAAATGGAACGTCGATGAGTTAAAACAACTTGATCGAAGCACACGCAAGATGATGACAATTCAACGAAATCTTCATCCTAGATCTTCCGTACCTCGAATATATCTCCCTCGCGAGAAAGGGGGTAGAGGATTGCTAAGCTTAGAGTGTCTTCATCGAAGAACGGTTCTGGCTACAGCCTGCTCAGTTCTAAAAAGCACGGATTCCCTTATGCGACTCGTACATCAATATGAAGTCGCCAATGCTGCGTTGTTTCTATACCATGCAGCAGATAGGGCCGTAGGGGAGCTTGATCTCCCATTCAATTCCAGCGACATTACACATGGCCTAGCATCACTAACACCTCTGGTGCTCAAAAGTCGTATACAGGAAGCAGAACATACGCTTCTACTAAGAGAACATGCTGAGAAACCCCTCCATGGTAAGTTCTACGGCATCATACGTAGAGAAGAGCTCTCGATGGGTCTGTCCAATATGTTTCTCAAGTCTGCTGGATTGAGATCGGAGACCGAGGGATTTCTTTTTGCATGTCAAGACGGCGCCATAGACACCTCAGTTTACCGCGAGCGCATAATGAATGTACCTGTACGCGATACCAACTGCCGAGCGTGCAAGCAAGAGCCCGAAACACTTGGACATGTTCTCAGTGGATGCTCTAAATATGCACGCTGCGCGTACATAGAGAGACACAATGCAGCTCTAAAAGTGTTATATTACCATCTTAGGCATTTCTATGGTGTTGATCTATTGTCCGTCTTGCCATACGCCCAGGGGGAACTCGAGTCAGTTGTGGAGAATGATCAGTGTAAGATCTACTGGAATTTCTCATTCTCCACCACTCAACGTATCAGTGCTACGAAGCCTGCCATTGTCCTCCAAGATCTGAAGAACAAGATCATTTACGTGATTGAGTTCTCGGCACCAGCCGATGGTAATATCACGGCAAAAGAGGGAGAAAGACGGGCAAAATATCAAGCACTTCTTTTCGAGCTGAGTGGGCTGTACCAAGGCTACAAAGTCCATCTTATAATTCTCATAATCGGCTGTCTTGGAGGTATGAAAGCTTCATTTATCAGCCAACTCAACAAGATTCCGGCTTGCTAGCGTCAGGCTCATTTTATGGCGAACCGGATGCAAAAGGCTGTTCTCCTGGGATCACTCCATCTGGTCCATCAACACTGTTCCTCTTAACATTCTACAAAGATTGGTAGCTCTAAAAAAGTATCCAGAGGTGAAACCTTCATCTCCAACTGTCTTGTCTGCTGCGTAAGGTCATCCGCGGCTAGAGACCTGACTCCAAGGAACAGTGTTGCCCGATGTTATCACGCGTAAATTTCCCGCTCTTGCTTACCTTCTAGGACAGAAGGAGCAGAAGCGGATGACGTACACGTTCCAGTAGCTTTGTGATTGGTTTCTTTAAGGAATCATGATCGAAGCTTCCGGAGCCTACAACTTCTCTAATAAAAATGGGTGGAAATATATTATAATTTGAGGAAATTTTAGAAATTCATGGCAATAGAACGGTAACTTTTGTAACCCGTAACTGGGGTGCCTTCCCGCCCCTCACGAGACGTTGAAAAGGGATAGGGGATTTGAAAATTTGCAACTTTTATTTGAAATTATTTTATTCCGCTTATAAAAGATGCTAGGTTCAAAATGTTACAAATGTAATATTCTGGTTTTTGAATATTAATGGTCAGGGAAAATGAAAAGGTGGTTAGGGTAAAATTAGAGAATTTTTAAAATTAAGTTTTGCGGTAATGCTGATATAACATTCTTCTTAGTAATTTATTTGCTTTGTATTTGGGTCATTCCATGTCAGATTTACAATCAAAATTTTGATTCACTTGAAATTTTTTTTCCTTATTCTAGAAAGGAAAAAAAATGACACGTATTTTTTTTGTTCAATATGATATGTAAATTTTCTAAGTTATTGATTTTTTTATTTTTCAAGTGCAAAAAATGTTTTTTTCAATACTGCTTCTAATATTCAACGAAGAATATAGAATACATAAATAAAATATGCCATGGGATCTACTATTAAGTTCATGCTTTGACGAAAAATCAGGAACGGTATTTAGTACTTTCTATGCAACAATTAAGTAAACAAATGGAATTATCTCAAAAGGGACATGTTTGAATTGAATCATTTTTTGTGTAATTTGTTCGTTAAGTACACAGAACTATGTGTCAAAATTTGGGAGTGGACCGTTTAATACTTTTCGAGAACACATTTTTTTTGTATGACCGCCCGCTTGGAGCGTGCAGCGGGGAGCATAGAGTGAAGCGCACTCAAACATTTGTAAGTGAGTCTACCATATTTCGATGAGGATTTTATGCAGTTTCCACAAATAAAAGTCGGTAAATACTAAAAAGTCTTTTGAAAAAGAAACACTGTTTAATTCGAAAGCAGTCATGCAATTTATTAACAATGTACTTTTACATCCAATACTTCCAAATAAATGAACATTGAATTGTTGTCAGTTTTGCGGGTTTTTTTTTTACTTTTTTCGAGAATTTCTTTTTTTTCAAATATGCAGCTGAAAAGCTGACGGTTTGAAAATTTGGACAACGAGAATAAGCTCTGATATGCAGTTGACGATTCGTAACTGGTTACGAATATGAGGAAGACTTTGATCGAACTGCGATATGGCATTTTTAAGCCACAGCTCATGGTAAGGGTCCCTGTGACGGCGCGGGAGGAGCCTTGAAAAGACAAGCACGAAAAGCTAGTGATCAAAGGTCTGTGTATGATCAAATAACGACACCATTGCAACTCTACGAATGGGCTCATCGCGATTCTCCGTTATTAAATATCTCTGTTGCCTACAGAACTGAAGAATCTTACAACGAAGCAGCTAATTTTTTGAAAAAACGTTCCGATGAGTGTAAAACGATACCAGGTACGCAAAATATACACTGTGTTGAACCAGTTACGAATCGTCAACTGCAAATCAGAACTTATTCTCGTTTTCCAAATTTTCAAACCGTCAGCTTTTCAGCTGCATATTTGAAAAAAAGAAATTCTCGAAAAAAGTAAAAAAAAAACCCGCAAGACTGACAACAATTCAATTTTCATTTATTTGGAAGTATTGGATGTAAAAGTACATTGTTAATAAATTGCATGACTGCTTTTGAATTAAACAGTGTTTCTTTCTCAAAAGACTTCTTAGTATTTATCGACTTTTATTTGTGGAAACTGCATAAAATCCTCATCGAAATATGGTAGTGCGCTTGACTCTATGCTTCCCGTTGCACGCTCCAAGCGGGCGGTCACACAAAAAATTTTTTTCTCGAAAAGTATTAATGGGTCCACTTCCAAATTTTGACACATAGTTCTGTGTACTTAACGAACAGATTACACAAGAAATGATTCAATTCAAGCATGTCCCTTTTGAGATAATTCCATTTGTTTACTTAATTGTTGCATAGAAAGTACTAAATACCGTTTCTGATTTTTCGTCAAAGCATGAACTTAATATTAGATCCCATGGCATATTTTATTTATGTATTCTATACTCTTCGTTGAATATTAGAAGCAGTATTGAAAAAAACATTTTTTGCACTTAAAAAATAAAAAAATCAATAACATAGAAAATTTACATATCATATTGTACAAAAAAAATACGTGTCATTTTTTTTCCTTTCTAGAATGAGGAAAAAAAATTTGAAGTGAATCAAAATTTTGATTGTAAATCTGACATGGAATGACCCATTTATATTTCTTTTTTTGCAGTTGCTTCTTCCTGAAAATGATCTTTTCAGTTGTAAATTTTATTATTTGTTTGACAATGCAACAGTTTTGTTCAAAAATTAATCTTTTTGCTTGAAAATTCCACTATTTCCTAGAAAATTTACTTTTTGACAAAAATTCATATTTTGGTGTTTTAAAATAAATTGAAATGTTTTTTGGATAAAAATCCAACTATTTTTTGGAAAATGTATATTTTTTATTAAAAAATTCATCGATCTGAGCAGAAAATTAATCTTTTTTTGATAAAAATGCAACTGTTTGGTTGAAAATTAAATAATTGTTTTAAAAAGGCATCCTTTTTGTATGAAAATTCAACTTTTATTATCGAAAATTCGTCTTTTTGGTTTGAAATACCTTCAAATACCTTCGTAGAAAATTTACTTCTCATTTAAACTGTTTTTTTTTTAATTTTTTTTAACCACTTTGTTAAAAAATAATTTTTTCGTTGAAGATTCATATTTTTATTTGAAAATTCATCTCTTTGGTTAAAGTTTGACTATTTAGTTGAGAACTGATTTTTTATAATTGAAAATTTAACTGCGTGGGTAAAAGTTGAACTATTCTGTTGAATTTGTTTTTAATGAAGCTTTACCTCTTTGGTTAAAAATGTAACTATTTTGTTGAAAATTAATTTTTTTGCTGAAAATTCTTATTTTACTGGTTGAAAATTCAATGTTTCTACAGAAAATTCGTCTTTTGGCTTTCAGGACCAACAATTCAGGTGAACTTTTTTTTCTTTCATCACTGAGAAATCTTTTTATTTGTTGAAAATTCGTCTTTTTGATTTTGAAATTAATTTTTTTTCAATTACATTTCATCCTTCTAGGTTGAACTATCAACTATTAAACTTTTTTGTCACGAATTTTCTTTTAAGGTTGAAAATTGAACTATTTCTTTGAAAATTCAATTGTTTTGCAGAGAATTTCATTATTTTGTAGAAAATTTAAGTATTTTCTTAAGAAGTCATCTCTTATCGTTGAAAAGTCACTTTTTTTGTTTAAAAGAAATGAATTTCAAAATTTTTGAATTGCATATGTATCATGGAACTCAAGGAGTTCATGGAATTCAAAGAATTAACGGAGTTGACGAAATTCACGGAATTCAGGGAATTCCAAGAATTCTCGGAATTCACGAAATTCAAAGAAATCGTGGAATTCACGAAATTCAGAGAATTCTTGGAATTCCGTGAATTCCCTGAATTCCGTGAATTTCGTCAACTCCGTTAATTCCAAGAATTCCGTCAATTCTTTGAATTCCATGAACTCCTTGAGATTCATGAATTCGTTAAGTTCCATAAATTCCTTAAATTCCATAAATTCCTTGAATTCCATAAATTCCTTGAATTCCTTGAATTTCATTTACGGTTCAAAAACCGGTACCGACCATTTTTTTTACACGTAGCGACAGTTTATACACTTCTTATTTAAAAGTCTTGAAATTCCAAATAATTCAATCTATTCAAAAGTGTTCAGGGTAATTCAAAAATGTTAAAGTAATTATTTCTACAGAACTAGAAGGAATTCTGCGAAATGCTCAGAATTCAGGAGGATTCTACAGATTTCAAACAACGCGTGCATTTTAATTTAATCGCCGAGCAATGTTTTCTAATTTGGTTGCCACGAAAAAGATACAATTTAATTTTCGAATCTCGTTTAAGTGTGAAGTTGCACCAAAGAGTCAAAACCTCCTATAAAAATAAACGGACCGGAAATTATACGTTCTGAACTTCTATTCTCACACACTCTTAGCGATGACACAAAGACTGTCGGATCAGTGCTATGCCCAAAATTTGGGGTAGTTAAAAAAATCCACCAATGGCTCATTTCAAAGCTAAGGAGGTCTACTTTCAAATGTTGAGTGCGCCTTTGCAACATCCAATATGGCGGCTCCAATATGGCGCCTGAGAGCTCTCAATTTCTGTGAAAAAGCTTTAAAGACGCACCTAAATTAAAATTTAGTCCATATTTAAAGTGCTATATACGTGAAAAAAACAGAAACCTGTATTTTTCAAATTCTTCTCTTCTTCTATGAACAGATGGATCTGGTAAATCCGAATCCACCTCCGCAATTAAGCTGACGCGCCTCGGCCAGGCGCGGATCCAGAGGGGGGCCACGGCGGCTTCCCCCCCCCCCCCCCCCCCGGTGTCAAAATACCCTTAAAAAGAAGTCAAAAACTTCGTAGAAAGCTTACTATTTTGAAATTTATCAATATTTTTAAAAACAAAATTTAAAATAAAAGCAAAATTTATCCCAGAGTTTTTATTGTGTTAATTTAAAGACTTCAATGTCCGGGAAACCAGGAGATGATCAGAATTTTTTGAGAGCGGGAAATAACAGTGAATTTATTTTTTGACCGGTATTTTTACAAGTTTTTCAAAGAAAAACCTATCCAATCACTTGAAATATCACAAATTTCATGTCACAAGATATATAATGCAATTCAACATAAGCTTCATTTTAACTTTTTTTTAAATGCTAAGTTCAGTTGTTAACTTTTTCAATTATGAAATCATTCAGTTTGCAATGTGGAATTCGAAAATCTTTTACGATCCAAATTTTCCATTTTACATCTTTATTTTTGAGGGTACATTTTCAATTAAAAGAATGTTGAAATGCAGTTTTGAAGACTTACACAATACACGATTAATATCTTTCGAAACTGAAAATTTTCGACAAAAAATGTTTTAAGTTGATCAACTGTAAATATAAATTAAGTAATGATTTTAAAAATTAAACTGTAGTTCGTGTATCCGCAATTGAACAATAATTTATTGATTTTATAGAACGATTCTGAATGTGATGAAATTAAACAATTTACAGATTTTGACGTTAAAAATTGAACTGTTTCAATTCGAAAGTAGTAGTAGTTAACAAAATGTAAACTTCCGATTGAAACTTTATAAATTATCTGCTGTTTCAGTCTAAAATATACCATTTTTAACGACTTCAATTATGAAAATTATTAATTAAAAAAAAAAGAACAATTTTTTAATAGTCAGCAAAGTTTGACTGTTTATTTAAAATGAACAATTATAAATGAAATACTGAAATCCGAACAATTTAAAAATGAATTGTTTGAAACAGAAAGCCTTGAAACGTTACAATTTCGGAGAGCTAAACGTTACAATGTTAATCTTAATTGTTCTAATTTAAAATTTTGTATTTGCAAGTGAAAATGTTGAATATTTATGTGTAAATAACAAATAAAAATGTATCCATTCAGAAAAAATTAGAGTAAGTTGAGAAGATATATTTAGAAGTTTTTAAATAAAATTTTTAAGCTTTTAAGGATCTTGTAAGGTCTTAAGATAATACAAATATTGTCTTAAGATTCGTGGGAAAATTTTCGAATGATTTTTATTTTGAAAAATTAATTTCAACAGAATATTTAAAAATATTTTAAAACGGACGCAAATTTTGATGAACAAATAAAAATTGAACAGTTATAAATTTGGAAAAAATTTATTTTCCTGTAAAAAAAACATATTTTTAAGAGGACGTTTTAAAAGATTTCAAAACAAATTTTAATGTATAAATAACAATTGAATAATCATTCATTCAAAGCGATTTAAACTTAAAATAATTCAACTTCTAATTCAAAAAGTGTTCAGTTGGAAAAAATTATAATTTTTCAATTTTTTATTTTTCTAACTTAAAATTGCGTAAAATGATATAATTTTGAAGATTTATGTATTTCTTGATTCATTTTTCAATTTAGGTCATTGAAATTAATAGAGTAAATTTATAATTAATACCAATTTTGATTCGTTAACACGATTACTTCAGACGAATAATTTTTAAGAAAAAGAAAAAATCTGCCTCAGCCAGGATTTCAACCGGGAATATGAATATCGCAAAGAGTGGAAATATACGCCTAAATTTTGCTCTTTAATAATAATCGTTTTATAGTTTATGCTTGACTTCGAAAATTTTATGAGTATTTTATACTTGTTAAATAATGATTATACCGTGACATGCAAGACGCAGCTTGTAAATATAAAAACATGGTTTTTATTGAAACATTTGTTTATTATGTTTATAAGATTTGTGAATAATATATTTATATAATTTTTAATAAACATTCAAAGCAAATAAATAACTTTAAAATTATTATTACCTTCTCCCCCTCCCCCTTAAGATTGGAGGGGAAGGGGAAATATTGGATGGCCCCCCTTAAAGCCCTTCTCTCGATCCGCGCCTGGCCTCGGCTGTTTCTAACCTAAAAAAATCAATATTTTTTTATAAAATATTTTTTTTTTTAAATTTAGTCGATTTATGCCAAATTTGATATGTGAGGGTTATTGAAATCGTTGATCATGAATCTGAAGACAAGTCTGCAAAATTTAAGATGGTGAATCCAACATGGTGGACATTTTCGAAAATCAAGCTAATACTGCCAAAGGACCCCGCACACATCTATGGGATCAAATGTCACTTTTCATGTACGCAAGAGGAGGTCCACGGACCCTTTAGGACATTGCATGAAATGATATGTCACATGACATGACATGTCACATGAATTGACATGACACATGATATGTCATTACACATGACATAACATGACACATGATATGATACATGACATGACATGACACCGAGAGGCCGTTCACTGGAGGAATCAGTGATTTTCCTCACTTAGAATCTATTCAGAATCAGTCACTCGTCAAAAGATTTTGGTCGAGAAACGAAGGAATCGATGAAGAATCAACGAAGAATCAGCTGGACTCAGGCGGAATCATTATGCTCACGTAGAATCGATTCTAGAGTGGACGGCCACTCGCATGACACATGACATGATACATCCCAGATAACAATCGTGCGACGCATGTAACCCGCGTGCCATGCGAGGCATGTCGTGCGTGCGAAAATGCATTAATTTTGCCAACACGTGCCTCGTTCAAGTGATGGGCACGAGAGTGCGAGCAGAATGCGTCGCAGTACGCTGTCACGCAGTGTTTATATTATGCGCCGCACATCGTGTAGGCTCCGTGATGGCCGGGGATGACGTAAATTTACGTAAATTTGAAATGATAAAAAATTGAAAATTAACGTAATATTAAAAATATAAAAAAACTAATTATTGAACCGCCACATCGTTGATATATATCAACGACACGCGTAGTAAATACAATCGCAAAACGCTTGCTTTACTAGTGCGTAATCTGTCATTTTTTCTCCATTTGCAAGAAGAAGTCATTGTTTCGTTCCTGCTCCCGACGTCTGCTATTGTATGTAGTTTTATCCGTTTTATGAAATACGTCACAATCTAATCCATAATTGAATTCTTGGATTTGAGGTTATTGTAGGTTTTTATAAGAGCTTTTGCATCGTGCTGCGTTAGCGGTAAGTACACATAAAAAATTGTATGCACTATCTAAATGCGTAATCATAACCTCATACTTTTTCGCTTGAGAATGTTGCGTAGCATTTCAATAGAAATCATAGTTGTTTCATATAAAAATACTTATTTCTCCTTAGTATCGTCTAATAAAAACTTATTTTCATTATTAATTCAAGTTTAGAATGATCGGGTTGATCTTTGAGAATTTAGCTGTAGTTGATTTTTGAGCATATTTCAGATTTTTTAAGTCCTGCAATTAATATGAAAAAAAATGAGATTTTCATTTTGATATACTAGGTGCTTACTATTTTTTTGTGAATCTTATATTTGCTGTATGAATTAATTAATATGAAAGGTACAACACTCTAAAATAAATCCATGTGTAGCACAAATTTAATAAAATAATAAACGACATAAAATCTATTTACCACTTGTTATTTTACATTTGAAAACAATTAAGTTAATTATTTATTGACCCTCCCATTAAACCTGCACTTCGTGCGTGCAACCTGCCCGCACGCGTTGTGACTGCACGACGTGCGACCCATGTGTGCATCAATTGATGTCGCAGCTGTGTGGTCATATGCGTGCACGACGTGCGGGATAACCCGCACGAATATCCACACAATGCGCGCATCGCGCGTACACAATTGTTATCTGGGATGACGTGACATGACACATGAACTGACATGACACATGACATGACATGACATATGACATGACATGACGCATGAAATGACATGACACATGACATAACACACGACATGGCATACGACATGACACATGACCACATATCCTGATCAAATAAAGTCCTGAGACTCTGGGTCCAAAAAACGCCAGGTTTCGAGATAGGAAGGACCAAATATCACTTTTCATAAACGCGAGAGGAGTTCCACGGACCCTCGAGGAGATGGCACGAAATAACATCTCATACGACATGGAATAGCATGACACATCACATGACATGAAACATTACACATGACATGTAATGACATGACATGGCATGACGCATGACATGACATGAAACATAAAAAATGACACATAACATTACTCGACACATGACATGACACACGACTTGACACGATGCATCACACGAAATGACACATGACGTTACATGAAATAGCATGACATGCCATATGACATGACACATAGCATGACACATGACAAATGAGATCACATGGCATGACATGACACATGACATAATACATGTGCTGTGTGTCATGCCAAACCATTTCATGTAACGTCATGTGTCATTTCGTGTCATGTCATGTGTCATGTCACACATGACAGGATATGTAACATGATGTGGCACATAACAGGACAATGACATGATACAAGACTCATGCCATGACATGACAAATGTGTTATGCGTCATGCCATACTATTTCATGTAACGTCATGTGTCATTTCGTGTCATGTCATGCGTCACGTCACACATGACACCTGACACAAGACACATGGTACAAGACATGACATATGACACATGATATGACATGTCGTGTGTCATCTTATGTGTCATGTCGTGTGTTATCTCTTGTGTCATGTCATGTCATGTGTCATGTTATGTGATGTGATGTGTCATGCCAAGTCATGTGTCATGCCAAGTCATGTGGCATGTCATGTCATGTCATGTGTCATGTCATGCCATGTCATGTGACATATCATTTCATGCTATGGCATAAAGGGTCCGTAGACCTCCTCTCGCCTCCATGAAAAGTGTTTCAAGTCGTATGTCATGTCGGTTGCCATGTCGTGTTTCATGTCGTTTTTCATGTCGTGCATCATGCATTATGTCATGTGTGTCATGCTATGTGTCGCGTCATGAGTCGTGTCATTTTATGTGCCATGTCATGTGTCATATCGCGTGTCATGTTGTGTGTCAAATCGCGTACCATGTCGTGTGTCATCTTATGTGCCATATCGTGTGTTATATCATGTCATGTCATGTGTCATGTCATGTCATGTGTCATGTCATGTCATATGTCATGTCATGTGTCATGTCATGTGTCATGTCATGTCATGTGTCATGTCATGTCATGTGTCATGTCATGTCATGTGTCATGTCATGTCATGTGTCATGTCATGTCATGTGTCATGTCATGTCATGTGTCATGTCATGTGTCATGTCATGTGTCATGTCATGTCATGTGTCATGTCATGTCATTTGTCATATCATGTGTCATGCGATGTCATGTGTCATGTCATGTCATGTGTCATGTCATGTCATGTGTCATATCATTTCATGTGTCATATCATTTCATGCTGTGTCCTAAAGGGTCCGTGGACCTCCTCTTGCGTCCATGAAAAGTAACATTTGGTCCCTCCCATCTCGAAACCTGGCGTTTTTTGGACCCAGAGTCTCAGGACTTTATTTGATCAGGATATGTGGTAAACCGCGGTAAAATACACCTATGGCCACGTCTCACATCCGTGAGATGGGTGGTCACAGGGCACGACGAAATCACAACGACAGGCCGGCGAAACCCTCGTGTGTCTTGAGGACACGAAGCGACCCAAGGATGACAGCTTTCTGCATCCATCTCGCAAGTGCCTTGGCATATTTTTGCCACGCGGGTATGGCTTTAAGGTTACGAACCAGTGATAATTGAGCACCTCCGAGAGCACCTATCACCAGGACAATTACTCGTACCGAATATTTTGGGTACAGTCGTTGCAGCTCTCTTTTAAGGTCTTGATACCTCTCCTCTTTTTCTTTCTCTTTTGCAGTGATGTTGTATTCGGACGGAGCCGAGAATTCGATCACGAATATCGTTCGTTTCTTGAAGTCTTGGAGAACAATGTCAGGCCTCGAGTGCGCAACGGAGACTGCTGCCCGAAAACCGTATTTCCAGAAAATCTGGCACTTCTCGTTTCGGACAATTGACTCTATATCCCTTGGAGCGTTCGGCAGGGCAGGGTCGCGACCAACATCGTAAGAGCGACAAAGATGGTAATAAAGTACTCTTAGGGCCGCATTATGTCTATAAATATACGTTGTTCCTGCGTGGGTCGGACACCCCGATAGTATGTGTTCTAGGTACTCAGCGTGTGCATGACACGCTCTACACCTATCACTGGGAACTTCTTGACATAAAATGCGGGCGCGGTATGCTAAGGTGGAGATTACACCGTCGTGGCATGCGAAAATAAACCCCTCTGTACCTGAATTGAGCCCTGATGATTTGAGGAAAGCAAAAGTTTGCTCCTTTGACAAGGACTGTTTTTCTACATTTCTGTGAAAGTTTCCGTGCATATGCTTGTCGAGTAGCTCTTGGTGAAATTTACTAACCTCTGCTTTCTTTACTTCGGCTTTTAGACGTGAAGCATCTAGATGGAGTAATGCACTTTCCTCACTTCTGATGTTGAAATTCAGGCCAAGGGTCTCGGCAGCTTGCTCCGCGGCTTTGTAACGGAACGCTCCTTCGCCAATCATCTCGTGGTTTCTGACCATCTTTAGGAGAGGATCTCTGCCGTTCGCAACGATGTAAGCTGTACTTGAAACAATTCGGTTATGGAGACACTGGAGATTCAGAAGTCCGCGTCCGCCTTGACGGCGTGAAATGTATAATCGCGGAACTGACGAATTGATATGCAAGCTTTTATGCATATGCATGATCTTACGCGTGGTGTCATCAAGGGCCTTAAGCTGGTTCTTCGTCCATTGAACCACCCCAAACGAGTAGAGTTGAACCGGGACGGCAAGCATGTTAGTCGCAGATACCTTGTTCAACGCCGACAGATTGGAAGACCAAATCTGTCGAAGAAGATGTTTGTATCTGCTTCGGAGAGACTCCTTCACTGATGTTACGTCCTGAATGCGGCTTTGAGGCACGCTCAGGTATGTATAGGTCTCTCCAGTGTTAAGATGTCTAATAACACTTATATCCACAAGCTCAGGGTCCTTGGGAACGCCAGTAATCTTTCCTTTCTTCAAATGAATTTTGGCACACTTGTCCAAACCAAAGTCCATCCCAATCTCTCCTGTGTAGTTCTTGACGCTATTTATAGCAGTTTGAAGTTTGCTTTTACCAGCGGCATAGATCTTCAGGTCATCCATATAAAATACATGAGTGACCTTATGCTCACGCTGATTAGTGTCGCCACAGAGGTATCCAGGAGAATTTCATAGTGCGAGAGATAGAGGCAGAGGCAGAAGGGTGAGGTAAAAAAGCAAAGGGCTCATACTATCCCCTTGAAAGACGCCCCTCTGGAAGGTGACGTTGTTCGTCGTCAGACGATAATTCCTAGATGAGATGGTAAATCTAGTTTTCCAAAGAAAGATCAATCTCTCTATGCATCTCACTATGTGTGGATGTACCTTCAAGCTTTCCAACAGACAGATGATAAGTCTATGAGAGGTTAAATCGAAAGCTTTCCGGTAGTCAATCCAGGCCATTGACAGGACGCGCTGATGGACTGTAGCGTCTTTACAGACACAGCTGTCAATCAGCAGGTTCTCTCGACAGCCTGCTACACTTTTTTTCGAGCCACGTTGTTCGTACATCTCTCGCCATACAGGCTCAATTCGTCGAACAATCCTGTTGTTTAGGACAGCTGTAAAGATCTTATACAGTGTGTTGAAACAAGTTATTGGCCTGTAATTCTCTGGTTTGGACAAGTTGCCTTTTTTCGGTAGGAGTATAGTGCGACCTAACACCAGCCATTGCGGAATGGGCGTCTCCGACTTTAAATATGAGGTGAATATGCGGGCCAAATGTTGGTGTATAGAAGTAAACTTCTTCCACCAAAAGTTCTTGATACAATCTGGTCCAGCACCGGAAAAGTTCTCCGTGCCTCTAAGTGCTTTTTTCACCTCTTCGGCAATGACTGATGGGCACCCCTCCTCAGATTTTATGAGGCTTTCGGAAAACTCCTTGAAGCGGATGATATTGTCAGTATCTTCTTTCAACTCTAGTATTTTCGGGATCTTGTACACCTCTCTCCAAAAAGTCTCTACCTCCTTGGGCTTGGGTGGATTTTTTACAAAAACTGGGGGATCACTGAAGAGGCGTGATGGGTCAGCGAGAAACTGTCTACCAGATGTTATGTAGTCAATCACACATTGAACACGGGACGCATTCTGTCTTGCCCATCCAATTTTCTTGTTCAGTTGATGCAAGCGTCTTTTTGTCTTTTGATCCATCGTCGGCTTCAGCCTTCGATTTGAATCAGCCAAAGCTCTCGCAGCACCATAAACTGAGCAATTGATGGTGCAGAGGTCGGACTCTTGCGAGATATCTCCACGAAGGGAGGCATCCATTTCAGCCAGATGTTGGGGCTTAAGAGGAACTTGCATGTTGATGTTCCTCCTTGCACTGAAATAGCGATCATCTTCCAGAAGGTGCCTGCTTTCTGCGGTTGGTCTTAATGTCGTTTCATCTCCGTCTGCAGCTTGTTCAAGCAGCGGTTGAGGAAGCGCTCCGCGTACATATCCATTTTTCCGGAGGTAGTCGGCTTGATTTCGCAAACACTGATGCGAAACGTGCTGAAGCTCTGGGTGTTTCGGGCACCACAGAGTATGCATACGCTGGCATCGTAGCAGTCTAGCATATATATATATA
>CAKNXH010057352.1:67217-79827 GCA_932178445.1 Andricus quercusramuli
TTAGGGGTTTTGCCGAACATTCTCACCTACTCTATAATTCGCGCATAAAAAATAGGATTTTTGACGTTTTTATATTTTCAAATATCGACAATCAAACTTGTATGAGGCAGGTCTGAATAATGGGTGATGTGTAAGGGTAGCAACCGCATAAAAATTGAAAATTCGAAAAACGGTTCTGACAGAATATCATTTTTTGACCTCCTAAGTGATTAAGGCCAAAACAAAAATACGGAAAAAAATCTTTAATTTCGTTCATATGAACGTTGGTAACTTCGTACATTAATATATATTCACACATAGATTATAGAGAGACGAAATTTCGGCGAAGCGGAACATAGTTCCTGCACTCTCTTATCGGAAACTTTTGTTCCATTATTTTCTTTGGGATGCAGTCCATGTAATTCCAGAGGGGGTTAGTAATAGTCCATGAAGGTAGCAAAGAATCGAAATTCGTTACTCCTAGGACGTGCAATGTCAGTCCAATCAACATCTCTAAGACGTCCAATGTCCTAAAGATGTCCTGAAGACGTTGGACGTTCTATGGACATCTTTCGTACTGACATTAGACGCGTTAAGATCATCCCTAGGATGTCCAAAAGACATGTTCCAAAAGACGTGATAGGAATATCCCGAAGACGTCTCTAGGACATCCTTAATTTTTATGTCCATTGGGGCACCAGAATATCTGGTAGAGCTTACTAGAATATCTGGTTAAGTTTACCAGAATATCTGGTTATGTTATCCAGAACGTTGTATTCTTAAGCTACCAGAAAACTGTCTAGTAAAGATTTCTGGTCAGCCTTACTAGAAATTCTGGTTAAATTTACCCGAATTTTGGTAACATTAACCAGAAAATTGCCAACCAGAAACTTCTGATACTTTTAACCAGAATTTATAGTAAGAGCATATTTAACATTCTATTCTACTTGAATTAACCAGAATTCTGGTTGTTTCTACCAGAATTTTTTTGAGTGCATATATAAGTAAATTTATGTGAGGTTGCGCACGTGTGTCAATCGCATCCCACGAAAATAACGCAACCATCTTGCTGACAATGAGTGCTACGTCTGTTGTTTTCCCAAAAGTATGGCGCGTCGTTCGCCCCTCTGTGGGATTGCAGGGTTCTCAAAAGAAGAGAGTAGACGTCTTGGACGCAGGGCGCGCCGGCGCTCGTGTGGTTAGCTCCGCAGTGCTACGCATGTGCTACGTATAATTATCGCAGTCCCCCAAACTTTCTTTCCGTGTATAGTCCGGCTCTTTCACTCTCATGGACACTCTGCAGGCAGGCTTACCTGCCATTGCTGGCCAGTAGTTTTTTCGGTTAATTATCAGTTGAATTTTTTCGATTAAAAATCGGTTAATTTTTTTCAGTTAATTATAATTTATTACTTTTGGAATTTTACGTTACTGTTACTGAAAATTACGAAAAAATTTCGGATTTTTACGAAACATGTAACTGAAAGACGATTCCGTTAGCGCTACTAACAATTAAGAACCGTTTCGTAATTTTACGAAATATGTAACTGAAAAAAACTTCCACTACATTTTCCGTAAAATTCCTTTAAACATTTTTGGTTTTTTGGTTGCCGAATAATGAAGATGGCATTTAATCTACGGTAAAAGAGCAATATCAGAAGATCTTTAAAAATTAAAGACATTTATTTTCGAGGCTTTTATTGTCCTTGAAAAATGAAAGTTCGTGATGAAACTGAAGAAAAAGCTCTAAAAAACCCAAAAATTTGTCGTTCTCTTTATTTAAAGTAAAAGAGCAGTAGGACAAGATGTTTGAAAATTAAAAAAATATATATCTTTCATTTCATTAATGTCCTTGAATAATGAAAATTTGGATAATTAAAAACTTTCTTCACGTGGTTGTAAAAATGAAAACAGTTCTGAAGTAGATAATTATTGTAATATAGGTGCGCAACTTTGCTTTCGCTGTTTTTTGCTTCCGCCGTTTCATCCTAAAATTTGAGGCTTTATTCTTAAAAAGTGATTACCTATTTATGATCCAAAGTACTGTCTATCACTAGCCACTACTTTTAGCAATCGTTTGAGCAATAGTCGGATACTATCTCGAAAAAACGATTCGTATTTTGAGGTGATCCACGAATCGATCCATTCCTTGACATTTTCATAAGAGTGGAAATGCTGCTTAGCTAGGCCATGTGCCATCGATCGAAACAAATGGTAATCGGAAGGAGCAATGTCTGGAGAGTACGGCGGGTTGGTGTAAGACTTCACATTTCAGGATTTCCGCTTCTGTTTTAGTAGCAGCTGTTCACAAGCAAAGAAACGGCGTTCAACATCTCTCGGCTTCAATTCGTTATTTCGTACGGAACCCAATTTCCTTGCTTTTGAAGTCGAGTGACTCCCAATGATTCTGCTAATTCTTCTTGCGTTTGGCACTAGCCTTCAGTACATAATGCCTCCAGTTCGGTGTCTTCGAAATTTTCTTCCTTCCACCGCCATGCCGGTCCTCGACATCAAAATCACCGCTCTTAAAGCGCTGATGAGCCTCAGCCGCAGTTTTCTTCAAATCAAAGCAGAAAATCAAAACTTCCCGCAAATTTCTGATGCAAACACAAATTCACTAATTTGATTCTGTGGTGATTTTGACAGATGTCCACGCTTACTGTATGAAATTTTTGACGTGCCTATTTCAACCGGCACTTACCGCTGCAGCCTTCTATCGAAAAACGGCGGAAGCAAAGTTGTGCACCAATAACTCTAATCTATACCTGTACTTTGAAAGAAAATTCTAATATTTCTTTCTTAGTGATTTTAAACGAAAAAGTATCAAAAAGAAGTATCAGAAAGCGGTTGTCAGGATGTGTACACAAGAGCAATAGAATGTTTGATTGCAATATAGATGAAGATTCGAGGGACGAAGGGGCAAACATGGGGGAATGATGTCAAAAGGGGATTCACTAATTAAATGACTGCTGATTGGCTATGCATGATATACGCGGGATATGCGAAAGAGGGAACATATACTTTGTTCTAATATCAGCACACAAATACATTGTGTATGCATGTATGCACTGTGGCACATGGGACACTGGCTCAGCATCTGCTCCCTCTAGTCGAGCAGACTGGCGGGAGAAATGATCAGACCAGACGAAAAACAGAATTTGGTGGATAAAGGAACCAGATTCTGGTATTTAGTTTAAACACTAGCAATTAATGCAGGATATAAATAATGAAATTGAAAATCTAGCAATCGGAAATTTGAACGATTCACAAGTATGACCGAACATGCACGCATGCAAGCTTATACGACAACAGGTTTTGTTTTTAATATTTCAGTGTGTCTCCTGGAATGTTGTGACGTCTCCACAGTATATTTTTCCAGAAAGGGCTCAAATATAGTGTAAAACTATTACAGAAACCTATTTAGTACCATTTTACGTTATCTTATTTTGTCTGGTGTATATCATGACCAGTCGGGGCCAGGATCTGCTACACCAGACTATGGTGACAGAACAGCACGCCAAAGCGGAACCAGCCGGGCGGGGCGTCAGGCTGCAAACAGTTAACAGATTCTTCTTTTTCTGGCGCCCAGCTTGTGCCAGTCTGCAGTTATCTCGCTACTAGAGTAGAACACTAAATATTGCTCATAGTATGGAAGAGTGGACAATGGTACCGCGCTTTGACTTCAATGCCCTATAAATTATGATTGAAATGTGATTTTGACGTGTGTATTTTTAAGGTGAAGTTTACTTTATCAGGGAAAATATGTTATTACTCCAAACCGCTTTTTAATCACGTCATTATTTGACATTTAATTAATTGAGGGATGTTGCATTTCAGCCAGTGTACACAATACCCTGCGACAGGGTGACCGTCATATTACTGCCGTTTATTTAAACAATATGAACATTGAAAAAGAAAAATTATGTAATACAGTCCAAACTCCGAGCATTGCCGTTTCCGGGGCTGTAGGGGAGTATAATTCCAAGAAGCCTTAAACCCCCACTTTAAGCGCGTTCACGTTCGAATGCGTGGAGGAGAAGAATGCAGCTGACAAACTGCGAGCATTGCCGCTCGTCGGTTGCGTTAAAAATCTATCTCGAAAATCGTTGTATTTACGTAGTGTACATACATGTGTACATAAGTGATTTATATTGATTTCTTGTGTGTATAACAAAATGAAAAATTTGTTTGACTGAAAAAGTTCAAGATTTTGGCCGAAAAAAACCTTCAGATTCGGCCATTTCGCTCCCGGCAATCCTCGGGGCGTTAGCTATGAAATTCATCGGTGGCGAGCGACGCTATAAAGTGGGGGTAGCGCTGGAGCGAGTAACCGGACAAGCGGCAATGCTCGGGGCAGCAATGCTCGCAGTTTGGACTGTATCATAATTCTGGAAAGTGTAATGGGACGAAAAAACATTACTCCAGATATTTTCATTATCCTCGGGGAACTCAGGGAAACTCATCGGTCGCGAGTGACACTAAAGTGGGGGTAACGCTGGAGAGGGAAACCGGGCAAGCGGCAATGCCCGAAGTTTGGACTGTATGTGGCAAAGGCAGTATCAGCTCTCACTCCCTGCTGAAATACATGGGCGCGTCGCGGCAGGCGGCGTCATGCCCCATATGTGACGGCGCAAGATTTAATTAATTTTAATATATTTAAGACGTTTATAGAAACAAACCATGATACCAGAAGCTTAATAAAATACTTGACCTATTAAAACCTAACTTTTTCATGCTTCAAGTATTTGAAAATATGCTGTAAATGATTAATTTTAGTCAAAGACTTTTTCATCAATTTCCGCCAAAACTGATTTTTTAATAATTACTCTTCTGACGCGAATTTTAAATCAAATGCATCAAATCACTATTTTTCTAAACAAAAAATCTATTTTATGTAAAAAACTAATATTTAAATAAAAAAATACGGGCGTTATTTGTGATTGTCAACGTGCTCAGCACCTGCACCATATCCCACTCTCCCCAACACATGAAGGGTCCCGGAGCATAAGGGCGTAAGTAACAAATTTCGGAAGTGTGTTCAGTTAGCTCAACCGAATTATTTTGACAAAATTCATGTCTCAGTGTTCCCGTGAAAGGTTATGGTTTTATTCGCTTATTATTTTTACGATTCAATAAAGCTATCACTTACAGATTCAATCAAACGAGGTTTTTAGCTCCCAAGAAATAATTCCTTTGACTTGATAATTTTCAAATTTAATGCAAAGAAATATTTCTTTTTATTAAAGAAATATAATATATTTAATATTAAATTTAATATAATATATGTACTCAACTGAAGTAAGTTAATCCTTGGTTTAAAGAAAAGAAACCAAAGAAATGCATTTCCTTTGATCCAGTTATTTTTTCAGTGTAGAAAAAATTATAACTTTTTACTTATTTTATTTCAAAATTCCGGTAAATAATAAGTTTCAAGTTTTTATAATTCATTATTCTCATTATTCGTCACTGTTTGAAATAAAAATGATTTAATCATCAAAAGTGATTATGGAGTGGAAATATCTATCATCCTCCATATTTAGTTTAAAGATTGGTGTTTTTTTGTTGATCACTGGAGTTAATAATAAGACTGCACAATAAATTATTTTGCGACGTTTCGTCAGCTTGGTTTGCTGACCTCTTCAGGCTAATATTTTATCAAATACCACCAAGATATAAAAACAGTACAAAAAATTTGAAATTCATTTTAAAAAATTAAAAACAAATTACCTTATAAGTTTAAATTAGAAAAATAACGTTGGTCATAAAAAATATAAAGTTGAAAAAGAATTCAACTAGCCTGCGATTAAAGTTGACGTTTACACGTCGTCTGTGAGGTGAGGACCGTATCTGGCTATCATTAGACAACAGAGGGGTATTCATATTAAGAAGCTTGTACTTAAAGGCACTCATCTCTTATCACGTACGAAAATAAATTACGTAAGAAGGAATCATGATGATTGAATACGAGTCAGGGAAACACTCCATGATTATCTGCGAGAATTTGCAGCGGCGCGCTCAGTCGGGGCGCTCAGTGACAAATTCACACTGGTATGAGTGTAGTAGACACTGGATGAAGATTTAGTGCTCCCAAACCTCGGATATTTTTTCAGTGCGCATGCGTCAAGTCGGCAACCAGATTGGTTACTATTTGGCTTGCTTATTTAAAATGATTAAATGTGCAAATAAATTGTTTACAGCAAAGAGTAATTGTAAAATGCTTAAAGATATTAAGAACGATTTAAATATTTGAAAGTGATTATACGGCCATAGCACGCTGGAAACACCAGTTCCCGTTAGATCACTGAAGTTAAGCAGTGTTGGGCGCGGTTAGTACTTGGATGGGTGACCGTCTGATACTACTGCGTTGCTGTTGGCGGTCGTGGGTGTGGTGAGCCCACACTTGTAGCTATTTACTACAAGAAACTATCCACCTAGAAACACTACCCGACTCGGGTAGTGTCACGCATACCCCTAGAGGCACGCCGAAAGGGAAAATGGCTTAATGATATAAAAAAAAAAAAAAAAACAGGTCTTAAAAAAATGGTTTGCGATTGTTGTTGGCCACCTGAGGGCCATTTTCGATGTAATTTTCTGCGTAGAATCCGAATCTGAGGTCAGAATTTTCCCAGCACGTCAGGTTTTTGAGATATCCTAACCTCTGCGAAGAAAAACGATACCTTCAATTTTAAAAAAGCTTTTTAAAGTTTGGGAGTTGTACTTTTAGATGGCATCATCCGATTTTAGAGAAAAAAATTCGCGATGTAACGTAAGCTCAAATATACTAAAAAGCCGCATTTTTCACACATTCAGGTTAGAATATCTCAAAAACCTGACGTTCTGGGGAAATTCTGACCTCGGACTCGGATTCTATGCAGAAAATTACATCGAAAATGACCCTCAGTTGCCTAACAACAATCGCACCCCATTTTTTGCAGATCTGTGTTATTTATGATAAAAAAGGTATGCCTTTCTACAAATTTAGAATCAATCGTTTATTTTTACAACTGGTCGCATAAAGGATTTAAATCTCCAAGATTTAGATGAAGTGAAAAATTTTATTCCCTTGCTACCTTATTCTGCTAGATAACAAATTCCTTTAACAAAATTGCACGATTGTTTTTTAAACAAACATTTACTTACACGGAGAAAATTTGGTTGGGAAACTTTACCAAACTTTTGAGTAAAATTGGGATATATGGACCAAAAGGAGAATGTTTGACATTATTGTAATAATTTGTGACGTGCAAAAGGTTAAATAATACATGGCAGTTCGGTAAACTTTAATAGCGCATTTAAAGTTTCCAAATGTACAATAAATATTTTCAAAAGTAAACATTAATGCTCGTGGTGTAATTATTGAGAACTATTCTGTCATACATTGAGGAAAAATTGGATAAAATTTCACATTAGTTAAGTAAAGTTTGCAAATGTAAAGTCAAGCAAACTTTAAATTATGCAATGTTAATGATTCCCTTAAAATCGGTTATAGAATGACAAATTTCGGTGACTGTTTCTAAGTAAAAAATGTATTATATACTCGAAAGTTTGGTAAAGTTTAAAATGAATTCTAGAGAAACATTGATTTTTCATATGTGACTGTTTCCACCACATTGCATGAAAGTTTATCCGCTGTGGAAGAGATTTTAATTTTTGCTACGTTAGACTTTATTCGACAGTTGGGTAAACCAACATTCGAGTCGCAGTCGCCCAGCATCTCCCACCACTTCCCCAATCTTGCAGGATCGTATACAAGTATTAAGCACCTCGAAGATATTTACCATTTTTTAAATTATGAATAAATTGTTAAATTTTCAACCTATTCATAGTTCTCGTTGGCATTTAGTATTTGATAATGAATAATAGTTCTACAATTGCAAAATAAAGTAAGCCTTAGTGATGCTATTTCAGTGCTTTTTGCCATGTTAGTGTTTTCCTTACAAAATTTGTAGTTTTTTTTTCATTTAGTGGGATGAAAAAATTATATTTCAATGAGAATAAAAAAGCTTCGATCCAAAAAAATGATCCTGTTCCGAGAAAATCGAAATTGAAATTCGCGGTATCACGAAAAAAAAGAAAGTCTATATTTTTCCTATTGCATGATACAATTTTTTTTAAATATTAGTACTAGAAGGTTAAAGAAATCAATACTCTGTTAAAATTTGAACTAAATATGAACTTAGATTTCATGGAATTTTGTTTTTAAATTATTGTGTCAATAAATGAGCTTTGGAAAAAAATCTTTTTACCACAACTCTTACTATAGTATGATTTTGCAAAGTTTTGTAATGATAACAGAAAATTCAATTTAAAATTTCAAAAATAAGAAATAACAAATTTTTAAAAACAATTTCTCAAACTGAAATTTCTCATACGAAAAATCGAATAAAAACTTTCCATTAAATTTACGTCGCTATATAATTTTTTTGAGAATTCTTCTGCTAAAATCTTTTTTGATATTTTTTAAAATATTTTTTTACCATACAGTGTAATAAAAGTTTTTGCCAAATCTGCATCGTAAAAATCTTTAAAGAATATATGAATAATTATTCAACAACAATGTTTTAAATAATTTTGTATTTTTACTCAGTGTACCATTATATACCATTAAGCCGTTTCCCTTTCGGCGAGCCTCTAGGGGTAGGCGTGACACTATCCGATTCGGGTAGTGTTTCTAGGTGGATAGTTTCTTGTAGTAAATAACTACAAGTGTGGGCTCACCACACCCACGACCGCCAACAGCAACGCAGTAGTATTATTCTCGAACGGTCACCCATCCAAGTACTAACCGCATCCAACACTGCTTAACTTCAGTGATCTAACGGGAACTGGTGTTTCCAGCGTGGTATGGCCGTTGTAATTGAAAAAAATTTCATTTTTACAGAAATTTGTATATAATTTGATTAATCATAATAACATTTTATATAATTTGTCAACTGCAGTATTAACAAAAGAGTAACTCTTTCAATTGTGCATTGTGTACCTACAAGAAATTATGTCATTTTTGCAGATATAATCAAATACACCAGAGCTTCGTTATATGCTCGCGCGACTGCAGGCGATATTAGCAATTCCTAGAATTGCTCGTCCGCTCAGTTTGTCAGGGGGCAGGGTGAGAGACGGTTGCGACTCCGCCTATGAAGGGACGCACTGCATTACTCCGCAGTCAAGTAGATTGCGCAATGTCATGCAAACGGTTCAGGCGGCCCTGCATGTTTACGTTTCGCTGCTGGCGATATATGTGCAAGGTTATTTTCAGGCAGCCCCCGAGATTGAGCATATAACGAAGCTTTGGTGTATACTGATAAGGATCACCATTGTGTACATTCTCAAAGAAAGTCACAATTAATATATATATACAGTCAAACCTCGTTTATCGGGACCCCACTTCAAGTGCTAATGTATAAGGAGCGGTGGTTGGAAGGGGAACAAGATGTCCCGATAAACGAGGTTGCAAGATCCCGATAAGTGAAGATCACGATAAATGAGTGTCCCGATAAACGAGGTTTGACTGTAATATTTTTATACAATATATGCTAATTTCCGACGAAAAAAAAACTAATCTAACCTAAAGTTGTTCATAATCCTAAGTTTAATTTTTAAGTAAAATGAATTTAATTTTAATTAACCGATTTCTGGTAAAAAGGGTTAACATAACCTTAAATCGTTCCAAAATTGTAAATCTTCTTTGAAGCCTATATTGACATTGCCGGTGAAAATCACTAGCCTAAAACCTATAATGAAACAAAAGTTTTAATCTTCTTTGAAATCAAATGATTTTTCATTAAAAATACCGTTTTTTCACTCAAAATTCTTGGTCTAAAACAACAACATAACCTGAAATGATTAAAAAGTTCTAAATCTTCTTGGAAATGTTATAAATATAATTTATTTTAAATAAAGTCATTGGTTTTAAATTTAATGATTTGTCAAAAATAACGATTTTAGATAAAACAGGTCAACATAAGCTATAGTTGTTGAAAAATGGTACATGTTCTTTGAAATCTAATAATTTTTTATTAAAACTACTAATAATTCTCAATGATTAAATATCATATAGAAAATTGTTTTATTTAAAACATGACTAAATAAAAGAATTGTACGTATTATTTTTAAATAAAATAATTTCTACGAAAACGAGACGAATATAATTGTAAAGAAACTTTCGGGAAATGGAGTAGTGAGCTTTTGTAAATTAAAATGAAATGCAAATGACGTATTTCGCCTAAAGCAGATGCAAAAACAGAAATAGTTGTGCAAATAACTACATGTCATAACCATGTAAGTGCAATTTTTTTGAAAACACGTTTTATTGGCTTAAAAATTCTCTAAAATTCTACCTGACATTGTGGTGAAAGGATATATCCAAATTCGAACGATAGTGTGGTTTTATCTCGATAAACTGTGATCAATCATACGAAAATTTAAATCTTTGTATTTGATTACATCCTTTTATTGTATTAAATAGTTACAAATATCAAAGTTAAAAGAACTGATTTTTAAAAAGATACAAAACAACTTCAAGTAATGAAAAGTCAAATGACAGATATGAAGAATTGAAGAGCATAGATTTTAAAAGTGGTGAAAGAGAGAAAAAGTTAAGTAAATCACATCTTGTGTAAAGATCTTTCATTTTTTATATTGACATATTTTATGAGTGATTGCCGTGAAGTTGACAATTTTAGATAATATGATTTTCGAAAACAACAAAATTTTCAAACGGCCTAACATATTTTTAAAAAATGAAGGATTACCCGAGAGGGTATGAAAATATAAAAATAAAATATCAAGGAACGTATTTATGATGGATATGAATTTTACGCAAAAAACCTGTGGGACAGACTTTAAAGAGATTTTGGACATCCTTAACGGAAGAATATTTAACTCTACTTTTAAGTTTTATCTTTTCCAAGTTAATATAAGTGACATCTGTAAATTTCACATATTTAAAAAATGGTTTAAATATGATTTGACAATTTTTCATTTTAAATTTGTAGCTTCAAATAGGTGCGTAGCAAGACATTTTGCATACTTTTTCATTTATTATTTCTAAACGAAGTCGTCCAAAATTTGGAAACTTTATTGAATTGTGCTTTGATATCATTTTAATACCTTACTCAGATAATATTAGCATCAAGTTAATATCCAAAGAAAAGGTGGAAAATTACTCAGAATTAAAGTGGCAATTAGAAAATACATATTCCAAAAAATATAGATCTTATAATATAAATCTTTTTATGAAAACTTTAGTCACGGCACAGGTCGTTTCTCACAAGCGCTGAATCAATTCCTCTAGTTAGTATATAAGGAAGTTCCAAATTTCTCCTCTCAATGTGAAGCGTGCGTCAGCGTAGTTACGTCGAAAGCGTCTTATATGTGTAGTATTATATTAGGTTTATTTATATGTATGTTATATGTGTTTGATAAGGTTTACGTGTCGTCAGTGTATTTGTAACGAGATTGTGTTCTGATTGGATGTGACTGACTAATGTGTATATGAGTATATGCTGTTGACTGTGTATAGGTTTTTTTTTTCATTCACAGAAGCTTACGGTTTACCAAACTGCCAGTTAAAGTTTCTTGAGCGTCAGTGATTCCTCCATGCCTTTTCTGTAAACACACTTATATTTTCTACCAAGCCCTCGACCGCGTTTTACCCAACTGATCAGTAATCTTTATCTGAAGTTTTATATATTTTACAATTATGTGCATTAAAATGTCAACTACCAAGTACAGTATTAATTAAATTACAGTTCAGAAGATATTCGTGTCAGTTTGTCACACTTTCATGTTTGTTAATGAAGTATTACCGAATTTCGTTTTACCAATCTAGAAATGAAACTTCATCAAAGTGTCCAGATGTCCCAACTTTACCCAACTGAGTTTGGTAAAGTTTCTCGAAATATTTTTCTCCGTGTATAATACACTTACTTCTATTCAAAATAAATTAGAAGATGGCTATTATTACATTGCACAAAACTGGATGTAAGCAGATTTTATTTTCAAGTTCGTATTTCTGTATGTAAAATATTTATAATAATATTAAAATAAAATATAATAATGTGTCTCATAACATAATAAAATGTGTTTATTTTTCATTACAAAAACGTTTAAATAAAAGCCATCTTTACATTTCTAATTTTAATGAATAATAAAAAGTTGTTTCGAAGGTAACCGAGTCACCACTAATACTTCTTGAAACTCTGAGAGGTCCCTGAGATATTACGAATCGAATATTTGGGTTATTTTTTTTCAAAAAGATACACAACAATTGTTTAAACAATTTCCTTATTTATTTAATAACTTTTATCATTCTGATATAGAATCTAAAATACTTTTCGTGGATTGTTCTTAAAATTGCTGTTTCTCATCAAAAAATTCAATTAAAATAACCATTTTTTCAATAACAATCTATAAAAAGTATTTTCGAATCTATCTCAATAATTCTTTCATCATTTAAGAGTGTCAATGCAAATAAGTTTTTGCCCAAGTTAAAAATATTGTTTATCAATAATTTATTGATATAATTTGGCGAATACATCAGTTTTATTAAAATAAATTGTTTATAACGCTGCAACTTATAAACAGTGCGTCTTACAAAAACAGCACAAAGGACAGAAAGTTTGATTTTTTGTTG